>JAKTXL010000034.1:0-124513 GCA_030582535.1 Insectozyma bohioensis | reverse complement strand
TGTTGTTGTTGATTATGGTTTAAAAATTTAAAAATTTTGTGTTCATTTTTATGATGAAAAAAATGATGATGATGATGTTTATTATTATCTTGATCTTGATCTTGATCTTGATGTTTTTTAGATTTGAAGTTTTTTATAAATGATTTAAATGTCATTGTAATTAATTATATTAATTTTTGAGTTGAGTATTGAAAAAAAATTAAATATATTTAATTTATTGATTTTTTAGAATTTATTGAATTTATATATAGTTTTTTTTATTTATTTGTGGTTGTTGCAAAAAACCAAAAATCAAAATATATTAAATTCTTGATATTATGCAATTTTAATAATATGCAACAATTTTAATATTATGCAACATTTTTTTTTAACATTATGTATGTAAATAAAATAAACCTTTTAAAAAAAAACAAAAAAAAACAAACAAAATAAAACAATTCTTCGAAATAAACTTCCTTTAAACATTCACATTTGATATCATGATAATATAATTAAAAATTATTCTTATTTTATTCTTTAATTTATTTGTCAATCTAAATATATTAATTTGTAATGTATGTAGTTTTTTTTTTTTTTGCATCCATAAAAACGTTTGGTAGCATACGTCGCAAGTTTTAATGACATATGTTTATGACAAAGATTTATTTTTGATCAAAATTTTATGTTACGATTCTTTTATTATAAACAAAAGAAAGGTTTCTGAAACATAAATTAGATATTGATTTAAAATAATTTGATTGGTTGATTGATGGGGATTGATTCTTTAATTTGATTTTAATAATGAATTAAAATAAAAAATATTTAGAATAGTTAAATAAATATTTGTTGAAATATTTTATTATGATTACTTGTAGAAATTGTAGTTGATAATTTATAATTTTGTAGATTTATTAAATAAGTGAGTTTGAATAATGAATAGTTTTATTAGTTGTACATTTTTATTGATCAGGTAACATTTATTTATAATTTTTATTATTTTGAAAAATAAAATGAATAAATTATTAGATTAGATTAGATGAATATAGTTAAATAGTTTAAATAATTTAATAGATAATTAAGAATTAATTATAAATTAACTAAATTAAGGAAATGCAAAGTCCCCTAATTTCTAAAAATGCAATCATAATATTAGGACTGGATTTGGATTTGGATAAAAAATATTTAACTATTTATTTGTAAATTAAAGATGGGGTATCAAACTTAATCCAAATAATAATAGGACCAAATGCTGAAGTTGAAATTACGTAATACTTTACCGATTAGAAAAGATTCTTTAATTTTGAACATAGAGATAATGATGATGATGCGGATGTTATTTGATTCTAATTTCTTTTACTTTCTTTCGTTTTTGGCTCTTTGCAAAAACGCGCTTGTTTCAAGATCTAAGATCTAAAAATATATATAAACGGAAATATTCTTTATAAATATAACAAATCTATCTATTTATTTATTTATTGTATCCATCTATTCATTTAATTTTTTTTTTTTCATTTATTTATTACCATAGGCTTTACTAACATAATGACCATCAAAAACAAAGAATATCTTGAGGTTTATAATTATATTTATAAGAGAAATATTCTCCTAAAATATATTCTATACCTTTAGCATAACTAGCTTGAACATCTGATGAAGTACCTGAACAATCAATTGTTATTGTATTACCAGAATCACTATAGGTTTCCTTTTGAAAAGCCTCATGTAATTTCCTAAAACATCAACCTTTATTTATCCTGTATATTATCTCGATTGAAAAATTTCAATTTTTTTTCTCGTGCACACTACCACAATGAAAAAAAAAAATTTTTTTTTTTCACTTTGGATATTGAAAAAATGAAAAATTTTTTTTTATTTCACTTTTCTCTTAGTTCTTTATAACAATTACCTTTGAATAAACAACAAAATGGTTAACGCAATCTTATCTAAAAAAAAGAAGTTAGTAGCTGACGGTGTCTTCTATGCTGAATTAAATGAATTTTTCACTAGAGAATTAGCTGAACAAGGTTATGCTGGTGTTGAAGTTAGAAAAACTCCATCAAAATTAGAAGTTATTGTTAAAGCATCAAATACTCAAGGTGTTTTAGGTGAACAAGGTAGAAGAATTCATGAATTAACTTCATTAATCACTAAAAGATTTAAAATTGCTCCAGAAGGTATTGCTATTTATGCTGAAAGAGTTGAAGAAAGAGGTTTATCAGCTGCTGTTCAAGCTGAAGCTTTAAAAGCTAAATTATTAAATGGTTTACCAATTAGAAGAGCTGCTTATGGTGTTTTAAGATTTGCTATGGGTGCAGGTGCTAAAGGTGTTGAAGTTGTTATTTCAGGTAAATTAAGAGCTGCAAGAGCTAAATCTCAAAAATATGCTGATGGTTTTATGATTCATTCAGGTCAACCAACTAATGATTTTATTGATATTGCTATTAGACATGTTTTAATGAGACAAGGTGTTTTAGGTGTTAAAGTTAAAATTATGAAAGATCCTGCTACTAATAAATTTGGTCCAAGAGCTTTACCTGATGCTGTTAAAATTTCTGAAGCTAAAGATGAAGGTGAAGTTATTCCTGCTCCAACTGTTAAATCTTATAAAAAAAAAGCTGAAGAAACTGTTGAAGTTGCTGAAGCTGAAGTTGTTGCTGCTTAAGTAAATTTTTTTTTTATAAATAGTTTAACTTAATTAATAATATCTTTTTTTGCTCAATTAATGAGAAATTTTTTTCTATTCTCTTCAGGTATGGATATGTTTTTAATAATTAGAATGAGATATTGTATGTTAATTAAATATCGGTTCTTAATTCAACTATTTTTGTGTAAAATCTATATTAGTAAAAAAAAAACAATTGCAAGATGAAAAAGTTTATATATATACTAAATTTAGTATAAATAAGATTTAAATAATTAATAATAATAATTATTTAAATATAATGAAAGAGTATAATATAATGCAATATGTTTATTCGAATTGAATTTTAATTGATAAAAATTTATTAATTTTTTAGTAGAATTTTGGCATCAAGTTTTTATATATAATATAATTTTTTTTTTTTTTTGTTGTATCTATATACAATTTTACAATTATTAAAATTTGATAGATTAATTAATAATATTTAATTAAATTTCTTTAATAGTTATATTTATTATATATGATTATTCGTTTCTTCAATCAAAAATTATTGTTAAATTGTTGCAAAACAAATGATAAAAAAAAAAAAAAAATTTACTATTGAAAAATAAAAAAAAAATCCAAATTGAGATTAATCCGTTAGAATCAATTTTATAATAAAATATAAACCCATACCTCAATAATAATGAAATAGTTAAAAAACCCGCGGGCATTTCCCCCATTACGAGATCCTCGTGTAGAAAATCAAAAATGGATTTATGAATTTGAACGAGCTTCCCTAATTTGGATTTTTTTTTTTCATGTTTCATGAAATTTTTTTTACATATTTTTTAAAGGTTTTGATTTTTGATCTGTTTGTTTTGCATTAAATTTATTAGATACAAGTACAAGTAAAAGCTACAACGTGTGTTTTTTAAAAACTTGGTATAATAAATAGTTCATAAGTTTACAATATATATTATTAAAGTAGACCTAAAAAATAGGGTAAAGAAAGGACCACAATGACTCTTCTAGAGATAAGCTAATTTATTGTATTATATTAAATAATAACAATAACAACAATAGAATTTAGAATTAGCTCATTTAGTTTACTTTTCGTATCATACAAAAAAAAAAAAAAAACAACTTAAAGTTTTTTCGTATCAGTAATATAATCTCATCTCTTTTTCAATTGATGTTTCATTATTGTTTTTTTAATGGTTGTTGTTACCAATATAAAAAAAAATAAACTAACGATAAGTTAAAACAAGGATACAACATGATTTCTTATTGTTTCATTAGAAGTAAAGAAGTTACAAAGTAAGTAAGTTAGTTTTTAGGCTTTATAAACCCGTGGGAAATAAGAAATAAATAAAGGAAAAATCAAGACTGCAAGAATCAAAACCAACTTGAATCAAAACAATCACTAAAAAAGTGAAAATTTTCTTGCAAAAGAAAGAAAGTAGGTAGAAAAGAAAGATGGTTTGTGATTTTGTCTAAATAATTGTTCCGAAAATTCTTAGTACAATAAAAATAAGTAAGAAAAATAAAAAAAGATAGTCAGTCAGCAGAGCAACAAACAAACAGAAATTTAAATATGGAGAAAAAGAAAAAATAAAAAAAAAAAAAAGATTTTTAAATATGGAGAAATTGAATTTAGAATTAGAATTTAAAGTTACAACAACAACAACAAGAACAACGGTTAATAAGCAGTAGAAAAGAAGAAGAAGTTTAACTGTAATTACAATTGAATAAATAAATCGGAGTTTATTATGATTAATAATGTAGAATAGAGTAGTTACACATAAAGAGAGAGAGAGAGTTAAGTTGATTAGTAACATATAATTAATATATAACCGTGGTTGATGTCATCTTCCTTCCCCCCCATAGTTTGTGGAACCAAAACAAAAGATAAGACAATTCTAAAATTACATCATTTTTTAGTGTGTGTAAATTGAAATTGAGTCATGTGGGATTTTAGCTTCTTTTTTCTATTGTTCTTACTACTTTTACTTCGGAGTTTATTGTTTGACTAACTAAACTATAATATTACTATATATTTAGTATCGGTAATATAAGTCCATACTTACTTACTATCATAACTAAATTACTACTGCTTTCTTATTTCCTTTCCCCCTATTAATATTTGATCTGAAAATATTATATATAAATAATAACTTATATCCTTCCACTTCTACTTCTATTTTTTATTCTTCTTTCTTTTTTACTTCATTACAAACTATAACAAATTATTACAACTATATTATTACAACAATGTTAGATCAACAACAATTCTTAACTTTATCAACTGAAATTTCAGAACCTTTTATTATTCCAAATGTTTCTCCTGTTTCTTCCCCAAAATTATTGGCTAAAACTTCATCAAATATAATTAATAAAAAACCAATTATGGGTACTAATAAATTAACTCCTTTAAAAGTTATCGAAGAAGATGATTATGAAGAAGATGATGTTTTAATATCTGGTAGATCTTTATCTATAATTGATTTAAATTAAATTAAATTAAATGACTTATGGGTTTCTTTTATTTTTTTATTATTATGGGGTTTCATTTTTTTTATTTATTTATTTATATAAGGGTTATTATTAGTATTATTATTATTTAGTAGTGGTTTTTATTTTTCATTTTTTCATTTTTCATTTTTCATTTTTTGGGTTGATGATTATTTATCTATTTATTATTTATTGATATTTATTTATTTATTTATTTATTAACTTATTTATTATTATTCACTTTCAGTTCTGATGATATCAAAAGAGAATTATTTTTTTAAATATTCTAAAAAAAAACATTATATATATATATAGATACGTTTATATTATATAAAACTTTTAAAAAAAATATATAAGAATTAAATTAAGAAAATATTTTTGTAATTCTCTATTGTATTATATTTTGCATTTTATTCAGAGACTAATGGACTTACTACAAACAATCATAATAATAATTATTTTACATTAAACAATTATTTACAACTAATTACAAGTCTATCTCTCCTTCTTCTTCGTCTTCTCCTTTTATTTAATTACTATCAAAAATTGGATAAAATTCATTATATTTTTTAAAATAATACCCAGTAGAAACACCACCTAAAACTAATAATAATAAAGGAATTGGTTTTGAAAATGAAGTTGAAATTGATCTACCTAAACCAGCTAATAATAATATAGAACTTGTACCTAAAGCTAATTCTAATCCACCATTTGCATTTTGTTTTAATAAATAACCTGAATATCCATATAATCCTGAAAATACAACACCTGCAATTAATGATGGTACTGAACCTTTACGAAAATATCCCATTAAACCTCCAATGGCACATAATCCCCCTGATGTAAATGCAAGATGATCCATAATTAATAGTTTATTTGTTTTTATATAATAATAAGTTGTATTTGATTATTAATAGTTTGTTTTGACGAACTCTTTTTTTTTTTTTTCCTTTTTTTTCTGGGGGGAAAAGCAGAAAAACACATGTGGTTAAATTTCTAGGGAGTAACATTCGTAGTAAAATTGTATTGGTACGGAAAATGGTGGTAATAAAACAGAAACAGCGAGCGAGAAACAAAACACTAAAAAAAAAAAATAGGACTGGGGCATTGCATTGGTGTGATTGGATTAAATTTAAAATAACTGGTGATTTTTTCATATTTTTATTATTGTGTATAGAAGAAGTTATGTGTTGCAAAGTATCATTTAATATTATTATGGGATGACTAAGGTAGGATATTCATCATTATTTATATAAAAGTATCCTATGATATTTATATAATGAAAACCAAGAAGAAAGAATATCCTACTACAACTGATTATCTTCTTTTAATGTCTTGTTTTTCTTGTCTGTCATTTTTCGTGTCGTTAATTTTCATATAATTTTTTTGACAAAATATGCGACAAATCAAATCATCGAAAACTATTGATCTTAATAAAAAAAAATAGTATAGAGTAATTTTTCAATAGATCATCATTATCTTTGAATCATAAAAGTTGAAAATTAATAAAAGTTACTTTCTATGGGTTTTTAAATTGTTTTAAGAAACTTAATTTTAATAATTAAAACTTTCTTACAACGACGACACCACAACGAAGGATAAAAATATGAGCCATTCAAAAATGAGAGAATTTTTTTTGTTGTTTTGTTAAAGAGAAAAAACTAAACTAAATTAAATTAAATCAACAACATTGAAATTGAAAGAAAGCTACGAAAAAAAAATTATTTATACTAAAAAAGAAAAAAAAAAAAAAAGAAAAAAATTGGACAAAAAAATTTTAATGTGATCCCAATTTTATTAATTGTTCATTTTAATTTAAAAAAAACATTCATGATTAAATGGAAGAGTTGTAAGGATGAAAAAATTAATGTAGATATTTTTCAAAATTTATATATATATATATACGTCATCTAATATATTCTATGATTTTGGAAACTAGATTGGTTAATTTTGTATAAATCTCTGTAATAAACGTTGTTTGTTGGTGGGCATGGACTGGCAAGGACTGGCACCAACCACCACGAACCAGTACGAACGTACCACGTACCACCATCACCACCACCACCAAAAACTTTTATTTTTTTTTTTTTTCTTCTCTTTCTCACTTTATATTTTTAAATTATTAACTAACATAATAAAAATTGATTTTTACTCCTTTTTTCCTTCAATGGGAATTTCAATTTCCAATAAATAATTCTCTTTCCCTCTTTCTCTTCTTTCTCTTTCTCTTCTTACTTTTTTTGTTGAACATTAAGATTAAGAAGTAAGAAGAAGTAATATATAATCAATCATCATGAATATATCTTCTATGTTATCTAATGATGGTAATAATATTTCACCATCATCACCATCTATTGAAAATAATATTACTACCAGTAATAATAATAATAATAATGATATAGAGAATTTACAACCAATCAATAATCAACAACAATTGAATCAACAACAAATTTCAAATAAAAATTTGCCATCAAATTCAACACCAACTCCAACAACTACCAATACCAATACTAATAACAATAATAATAATCACAACACGCAGCCTACTTCAATAAAACAATCACCACCAACTATTACTTCTACTACTACTACTACCACTACAGACGTATCAAATGGTAATAATACTAATAATAATCAATCTAATCATTTTAAATTTTCACCATCAATGTCAAAAGATGATTCCATAGTAGCTGATATACTTCCAATAACTTATTATCATGATACTTCTTCAAATTATATACCTAAAATTGATAATCAATATAAATTACAATTTGAAAATAATATTAATATAATTAATAAACTAGATAAATATCAACAAATAAATCATGATTTAAAATTATTAAAATTTGATGAAATTAAATTAAATAATTATTTAATTAATACTAATCAATTTGCATCAAATTATATAGATAGAGTTGTTGCTGAAGATATTTCTTCAAGAAATAATAAAATTAGTGATACTAATAAAAGTAAAGAATTAACTTTAATTGATTATTCAAAACCTTTACATCATAATAGTACTAGAGGTAAAGAATTTAAATGGGGTTCAACTAGAGAAATTCATAAAGTTGAACATAAATCAAGAAGAAAAAAACCAACAGATGATCATCATCATAATAATAATAATAGTAATAGTCATACTGGAACTTCTAATAATAATTCTACATCAACAACAACAACCACAACAACTAATAATAAAGATTCAAAATCAAAAACTAATGGTTCAAGTACTAATCCAGTTCCAATAAAACCAAAGGCATCAGCATCCGGTACAACCACTACAACCACTTCAACTTCAACTACAACAAATGGTGATATACAACCAAGACGTAGTTCACGTCCAAAAACTAAAAGGAAAACTTATCAAGATGAAGAAGAAATTGATGAAGAACATTATGAAGAAAATACTAAACCAGAAAAAACTCAACAACAAACAAAACTGAAACAACAAAAAGAATCACCAGAAAATGATGATGAAGATCAACAAGGTGGTGATATTAAAAGACAAAAAGTTGATGGAGGTGAAGATGAACCTATTATTAAAGTTCCAACACCTGCTCAAAAAGCAGGTATGACATCAAAAGAATATAAAGCTATGATGAGACAATATGATAATACATATATTGCTATATGGAAAGATATGTCAAGAAAAGATGGACCAAAAGTTAGTAGATTAATGCAACAATCAACTCAAGCAAAAGCAATTAATTTAAAAAAGACAAGTATATTAGCTGCAAGAGAAGCTAAAAGATGGCAATTAAAAAATACTAAAAATCAAAAAGATTTAGTTACAAAAGCAAGAAGAGCAATGAGAGAAATGTTTAATTTTTGGAAACGTAATGAACGTTTAGAACGTGAATTAAGAAAAAGACATGAAAAAGAATTATTAGATAAAGCTAAAAAAGAAGAAGAAGAAAGAGAATCAAAAAGACAATCAAGAAAATTAAATTTTTTAATTACTCAAACAGAATTATATTCACATTTTATTGGTAAAAAAATTAAAACTGATGAAATTGAAGGAGGAGATTCTGATCCAAATATTAAACAACAAGAAAAAGCTCATTATGATAAATATGTTGGTATAGATGGAAAATCTAATGATATAAGTTCATTAGATTTTGATAATGATGATGAAGATGCATTACATAGAGCAGCTGCACAAAATGCACAAAATGCTTTAGCTAATGCACAAAATAAAGCTAGACAATTTGATGGACAAGGAAAAGAAACAGAAGAAGAAGAAGAAGATTTTAAAAATCCTGATACTAATGGTGAAGAAATGAATTTTCAAAATCCTACATTATTGGGAGATATTTCTATTCAACAACCAAAAATGTTAAAATGTACATTAAAAGAATATCAAGTTAAAGGTTTAAATTGGTTAGCTAATTTATATGAACAAGGTATTAATGGTATATTAGCAGATGAAATGGGTTTAGGTAAAACTGTTCAAAGTATATCTGTATTATCATATTTAGCTGAAACTCA
The DNA here is from genome assembly GCA_030582535.1 of Insectozyma bohioensis. Lineage (NCBI taxonomy): Eukaryota > Fungi > Ascomycota > Pichiomycetes > Serinales > Debaryomycetaceae > Insectozyma > Insectozyma bohioensis. Next base: position 114,912 of record JAKTXL010000034.1, on the reverse strand, counting down.
TAATATTTGGGGTCCATATTTAGTTGTTACACCAGCTTCAACTTTACATAATTGGCAACAAGAAATTACAAAATTTGTACCAAATTTTAAAGTTTTACCATATTGGGGTAATGCAAAAGATCGTAAAATTTTACGTAAATTTTGGGATAGAAAAAGTTTAAGATATGATAAAGATGCTCCATTTCATGTATTAGTTACATCATATCAATTAATTGTATCAGATATTGCATATTTTCAAAAAATGAAATGGCAATATATGATTTTAGATGAAGCTCAAGCTATTAAATCATCACAATCATCAAGATGGAAATCATTATTATCATTATCATGTAGAAATAGATTATTATTAACAGGTACTCCTATACAAAATTCTATGCAAGAATTATGGGCTTTATTACATTTTATTATGCCAACATTATTTGATTCACATGATGAATTTAGTGATTGGTTTTCAAAAGATATTGAAAGTCATGCACAATCAAATACTAATTTAGATGAACAACAATTGAGAAGATTACATATGATTTTAAAACCATTTATGTTGAGACGTATTAAAAAGAATGTTCAAAGTGAATTGGGTGATAAAGTTGAAATTGATTTATTTTGTAATTTAACAAATAGACAAAAGAAATATTATTCAATGTTAAGATCACAAATTTCAATAATTGATTTATTAGATGCAGCATCATCAGCATCATCAGATGATGCAACATCATTAGTTAATTTAGTTATGCAATTTAGAAAAGTTTGTAACCATCCAGATTTATTTGAAAGAGCAGATGTTAAATCACCATTTTCATTTGGGAAATTTGCAGAAACTGGATCATTTTTAAGAGAATCAAATGAATTAGAATTTAATTATTCTACAGAAAATATTATAAATTATAATTTACCAAGATTAATTTATGATGAATTATTAACACCAAATTTTAATAAAAATTCTAAAAATTCTATATATGAAAAATTTAGTATTTTTAATGAACCAGAAGATAAATGGATAAATTTAATTGATTTATCATCAAATGAATTAAAAAATTTATTAAAACAAGATTTAATTACAAGATCAATTAATTTAAAAAATCAAGATTTAATAAAGTATAAATATTGTTATGATGAAAAAGAAGTAGAATTTATACCAAAAAATAAACAATTATTAATTAATCAATATGAAAAGAAAACTTCTTCAGTATTGGAAGATTTATGTTCAATACAAACAAAAGTTTATCAAGATATGTATATAAATAATTTAGATCCATCAGTTACACCAATAGCCTCAGCACCACCAATTAATTTACAATGTAGATCAAAAAATTTTCAAAATAAATTAACAGATGAATTATTTAATAAAGATATTAAATCAGTATTAATGCCATTATCATTAAATACAGAATATTCATTAATGAAGAATCAAATACCAATTGAAAATTATCCAAAATCAAATATGTTACCAGAATCAATTAATAAATTTATAGATTATTCAAATATTCGTATGCCATCAATGGATAGATTTATAACAGAATCTGGAAAATTAGCAAAATTAGATGAATTATTAGTTGAATTAAAAAAGAATGATCATCGAGTATTAATATATTTTCAAATGACAAAAATGATGGATTTAATGGAAGAATATTTAACTTATAGACAACATAAATATATTCGATTAGATGGTTCATCAAAATTAGATGATCGTAGAGATTTAGTTCATGATTGGCAAACAAAACCAGAAATTTTTATATTTTTATTAAGTACAAGAGCTGGTGGTTTAGGTATAAATTTAACAGCAGCAGATACTGTAATATTTTATGATTCTGATTGGAATCCAACAATTGATTCACAAGCTATGGATAGAGCTCATAGATTAGGTCAAACACGTCAAGTTACTGTATATAGATTATTAACAAGAAATACAATTGAAGAAAGAATGAGAGATCGTGCTAAACAAAAAGAACAAGTTCAACAAGTTGTTATGGAAGGTAAAGCAATGAATTTTAATACTAATAAAAAAGATGATTCTATTAATAAAAAGAAAGATGTTGCATATTTATTATTAGGTAATGGTGATCAACAACAAAATAATGAATCATCAGAAGAATCAAGTTCAAAAAATTCAGGTACATCAACTCCTTTAAGTAATAATAATAATAATAAGAAAAATAATAATAATAATAATAATAATAAGAAATCATCAAGTAAAAAGAATGTTGATTTTAATGATGCTTTAACTTCTAAAAAATTACAAGATTTATATCATGAAGGAGAAGGTGAATTTTCAGGTAATGTTACACCAGCTCCATAATAAAAAATTTATCAAAACAAAACTAAAATAAAAAAAAAAATGTATGTATATTAATTTAATATATAAAAAAAAAAATAGAATTATTTATTTAATTTTGATTCTAATTCATTTAAAAAATCATTAGATATATTAGTTGTATTATTATTAGATACTTCCAGCGTATCTGTATTTGTATTTGTATTTGTATTTTTTAATTTTAATAATTTATTTTCATTTTCTAAATTATAAATTCGATTAAAACTTTCTTCTAATTTTAATTTTAATTCATCTTTAGAAAGAATAATTAATTTTTCTCCATCATTTTCTGGATCTTGATCTTTATCTTCTTCATAACTTGTCATATTAGTAGATATTAAATCAGTTATACCAGAAATATTAGATTGTATAGAATTTAAAGAATATCTATTATTATTTGAATATCTCATCATTTTTAATTTCCCATTATTATTATTATTTGAAGTTAATTGATCAAATGTTGATTTATTACAAGTTTCATAATTTGAAGGTAGGATATTTACATAATTATCATCATAAGAAACAGGATGATTAGGAGGAGGAGGTAATAAACAATCATTATTTGATTTTTCTTCTTCTAGTGGTTCTTTTTGGTTTTGGTTTTGACCTTCTTCAAATACAGTTAATAAACCTAATTGTAAACCAGTTGATAATCGTTTATATTTTTTAGAATCTTTAGTTGTTGTGGTGGTACTTGTTGATTTAGGAGTAGTTGGTAAAGATGGTGAATTTGGAGTAGTATTACTTGTAGTATTAGGTATATTTTGTTGTTGTTGTGGTGTTGAAATAGGTAATGAGAATCGTTTTTTTAATGATGAATTATGAAATGTTTTTAAATTAAATGATGAACTTGTAGTTGATGAAGTTGGACTTTGTTGTTGTGGAGAATTTGGTATTATATAATTTGGATTAATTTCTAAATTTAAATCATTTAAACTTGATTTATATAAATATTTAATTTGATTTAATTCATCATTAAATTGTTGAAATATCATTAATTTTTCATATTTTTCATTTTTATTATTATTCGCTGTTTGTTCTATATTAAATTTATTATATTTATTAAAAAATTTTAAATTTGTTGATAATGAAGAAATTTTTGAAATTAAATTATCTAAATTTGTAATTGGATTAATAATTTCATTATTATTTTGTTGTTTAGGTTGATTAAATTCAATTTTTTCAAATAATCTATCGATATTTGTTAAAGTTTGATTATGTTCATAAATTAATTCATTTATAAAATTTAATTTATTTAAATTATTTAAATCTATTGGATCTTCATTATCATTATCATCAATTCCAAATTCATCCATTAATTTATATATAAAAAAATTTAAATTTTTTGATTCATTAATTGTTAATAATTGACATATAAATAATTTTCTTAATTGATTAAATTTATTAATATAAAACATTGAATTTTCTAAATTATCCTCATGTTCTTCTTCTTCATCAAATTCTTGATTTAATATAGTTAAATTAATATTATTTATAGTACAATATTGTTGAAATAATTCACCATTTAAATATGGTAATAATTTAATTATTGAAGATTTTAAATTTATAATTAATAAAGATAATAAATTAATTAAAATTTTTTTATCAATTTTAATATTTAATAAATTTAAATTTAAATTTTCACTTTTTAATTTTAATAAATTTATAATTAATTTTTTATTAATTTTATAATTTAAATTTAAAAATTTATTTAAATTTTTTAAAATTTTATTTGTTTGAATAATAATTTTAAATTTTTTAATTTTAATTAATTTTGAACTTATTATAATTATAATTTTAAAAATTTTCCATTGATTAATTAATTTTAAATATTTTTTATTTAAATAAAAATTTTGTTGTTGTTTTAATAAATAAATAATTAAATTAATTACAACTAAAATTAAATTAAAATTATTAAATTGTTGATTATAATTAATTTGTAAATTTTTATCTAATATAATTAATTTAGTACCATCATTATTTAAATTATATATAAATTTATTTATATTTTTATCTTCAAAATTTTTTAATTTTTCATTTTTTTCACTTGTTTGTAAATTTAATTCATTTTTTGATAAAATCATTGAATCTTCTAATAAATTTGATATAATTAAATTATATTTAAATTTTTCCCAAAATTCAATTAATTTATTTTCCATTGATAAATATTTTTTATTAAATAATAATAAATTTTCTGTATTTGGATATATATAAATACCTGATTGATCATAATATTGTTTAAAATTTGATATATTACTTTTATCTGAAGAATTTGATAATCTTCTTTTCAGTGATAAATATGATGGTTGAGGAGGTGGGAAATAAAATAATTCATCATCATCAAGATATGTATTATTTAAAGTATGAAAATTGGTTGATTGATTATTATTAATATGAGTAGCAGCATGTGAATTAAGAATATTTTGTGAAGGATGTAAATGATTATAATTATGATGATTACTTGTTGAAGTAGCAGTAGTTGAAGATATAGTTGGTGATAATAAAGTATTTGTAGCTGTTGTAGGTGTAATATTTGATGGTTCTTCAATACCCCAATCTCCTAATTCTGAACTTAAAGGATCATCATTATTTTGTTGTGGTATATTAATTGATTGTTTTTTTGTATTATTTGATGATGATGATGATGATGATAGGAAATTCGATAGAGGATTAAATCTCTCGAAATTCATATTATTATAAGGTTGGGGTTGAATACTTTTGATAATAGATAATTAAATATAAATAAATAAATAAATTAAATAAATAAATAAATAAAAATAAATAAATATTTTTTTTTTTAAAAAAAAAACTAGTAATGAGTTGTCATGTAAAATTATATCGAGAAGATAGATGAATTGAAGAATGTGAATGTGAATGAAATGAAATGAAGTGAAAAATGCAAAAATGGTAATAAATAAGATCAAGAATGAAAGATGTTGATAGTAAAGAATTTTAACAAATCATTAAAAATTTTTGTTTATTTTTTTTTTTCTGTTGTTTATTTTTTTTCTTTTCTTTTGGGGTTTTCACTTTACTATTTTTGTTAATTAACAAATCACAAAGTAAGTTGGTTTGATTTAACCGAAGAATTTTGTTTTCATGTAATTATTCTTTTTCCTTTATCACTACATTTGATACATTCGACTTTTGACATTACTTAAGGAAATTCAATTAAATATCCCAATTGAAATTGAAAAAAAGAATCTCTACTTTATAATTATTATCCTAATAGTTTGAATAAATTTATCATATGCGCTTCTGGATTTAATTTTATTTAATTTTTATCTCTATACAAAAAAGATCAACCGGTAGCGCATGTTATGCTAAGTTTAAGTTAAATCCTGTACCTTTTTTTATAAATGTTTAAAACAATACAAATCCCATAAACTATAAAGGTTAAATTTAATCAAAGTTTCACCAGGGCCACAAATACTAATTATTAAATACTATTAGAGAAAAATAAAATAATCAAACCATTTTTTTTATTTTTATTTTTACTTCCCTACTTTTTCAATGTACATTGTTTTTAATCTATACATATATTTATTTATTTCATACAAATCCAGGACCCGAACCCATTGAACGTAACCAATCACTATTTATAGCACCTGCTTGATCATCATCATCATCATCAGCATCATTACTACCACCACCACCACCATCAATCAATTCTCCACCACCATTTTTATTATCATCATTTTTTTGTTCTCTTAATTGATTTTGTAATGCTTTTAATTTTTCTTGTTGAAATTGACGTGTCGATGAATTACCACCTATATTACTATTATTTGATGATGACGATGATTGAATTCCATGAAATGTTTGTTCCATAAATATAGCATTATTAAAAAATGAATCATCTAATATACTATTTGCATCATCATCATCATTATTATGACTATTGATATTATTATTATTATTATTATTATTATTACTGTTATTTGTATTTATACTATTATTATTATTATTATTAGTCGTATTTGTTGTTGAATTTGGTTGTATTGGAATACTACCAGATATAGATGATGCTTGTTGAAATTGTTTTTGTAATTGTTGTTGTGGGGTTGGTAAAGGTATTTGTTGTTGTTGTTGTTGTGGAGTTTGTGATTGAACTTGAACTTGAGCTTGAGGATTTGCAAATGCCATATTTTGTGATTGACCAAACATAGTTTCAAATGATTGTTTATTATTATTATTATTATTATTTGAATCTTGATTTTGACCTGATTGTGGAGGAATAAAACCAGGTTGTTGAACCTGTGCTTGTTGTTGTTGAGGTGGACCTCTTTGTGATTGTAATGGCAGTGGACCTTGTTGTGACTGTTGTGACTGTTGTTGTTTATTCTTATTCAATTGTTGTTGTTGTTGTTGAGCTAAATATCTTTGACGTTGTAAATTATTTTGATTTTCCATTTGTAATAAACTCATTTGATAATCATCTATACTTTGAATATTATATTTTGGTTCAGTTCCTCCATTACCATTACCATTTCCAACATTTCTTGAAGGATTTCCATTTACAAGAGTTGGTGTATTATTATTACTATTATTTGTATTGGTACTATTATTAGTATTATTATTATTTGATGGTACTATTCTTTGATTTTGATTTTGATTTTGATTTTGATTTTGATTTTGATTTTGATTTGAATTTTGTAATGCTTGTTGTTGTTGAAATTGCATTTTTAATTGTTGTAAACGTTGTTGTTGATATATATGATCATTTGAAAATTTATTTTGTCCCTGTTGTGGTTGTGATTGTGGTGGTGGTCCTCCTTGTCCAATTGCCATTCCACCAATTCTTTTATTTTGAGCTTGAGCTTGTACCTGAGCTTGAGCTTGAGCTTGTTGTTGAGCTTGAGCTTGAGCTTGTATATTAGATGGCATATTTCTTTGATTTTGTGCTTGTATAGACATTTGTTGTTGTTGTTGTAATTGTTGTAAATGTAGTTGTTGTTGTTGTTGTTGCTGTTGTAGATGTAATTGTTGTTGTTGTTGTTGAGAATTTTGTGGTGAAAATTGTTGTCTTTGCAGTTGTTGTTGAGCTTGTTGAGCTTGTTGTTGTTGTAAATGTAGTTGTTGTTGTTGTTGCTGTTGTTGTTGCATCATAATTCTTTGTTGTAACATTAATTGTTGTTGTGGTGATAAAAATTGTATATTTAATATTTGATTTAAATTTGGATTAACTGATCCTTGTAATGACCATAATAAACAAAACCATTCAAATAAATAATTTGATTCATCATTTGATGAATTTAATGATGATATATTTGGTTTTAAATTTCTTGGTAATAAATTTTTTGATTCTTGTAATAAAGATGCTGCTGATTCATATAAATTATTTGTAATTAAATAATTATATAAATTTATTATAAATAATTGTTGATCATTAATTGCCAATTTATCAGATATTAGATTATAATTTTTGATATTATTCATATTCATATTATTCATATTATTATTATTGTTGTTGTTATTCATATTATTCATATTATTATTAGTTGATTTTGACATTGTGTAATTAAGTTATATATATATTGTTATATAAGATTTATATAACTAATATTAAAGATTATATTGATGATTGACATATATAATAGTTGTTAAATTAGTAGGAATTGGATATAAAATAAAACCAAAGTTAGTTAATTTAGTTGATTTAGTTTAGTTTGTTAGTTAATTTGCTTTACTTCGGGGTTGGAAAGATGAAAAAGATGAAGAAGCCAAAAAAATAAAAAAAAAAAAAAGATATAATTTTTATAATCTCTGAAAAAAAATATCCGAAACTTGAAAAATTAAATTTATAAAAGGAATTGATATGATTAATATACTTCTATATTAATATTGATGATATCGGTATTAAAAATTCGTTGATATTGGAATTGATGATGATGATGATAATTATGAAAAATTTAAATAGTAATTATCTGGAATTAAATGGATATTGAAAAAGTTGAATGACGTTTTTTTGTATAGTTTTTTTTTTTTTTTTTTTTTTTCCCGTTTTTTTTCTTTCTTTACTTTCTTTCTTTTTTGTTTTGTGGGCCTTCGTTCGTTTCGTTTGGTTTCGTGTTGGTTTTGGTTTTGGTTTGTGTGAAATTTATGAAATTCGATGAAATTAGAATTGGAATTGAAATTGGTATGATTGGATCTAAATATGTTTGATTATTTAATTAGATATCTAGATACTAGCTAATATAGAGGATATATAATTAAGTAAAACTAAGTTTTATACAATATATAATCCCATGTGATTGTATCAATTGTTGTTGTTGTTTTTGTTTCAAGTTTTTTTTTCTTTTTTACTTCGAAGAAATTTTTTTCGTTTATTTAGTTAGTTACATATCTTTATATATGATACATCTACATCTGGGCTTACCCCCTTAGTTTATCCAGTACGTTAGTAACCACTGACTGCTCCCCCCGTAGCTCAAGTAATGTTTGTTTTGTTTTGTTTTGTTTTTAAATTTGTTGCAGGTTTTTGATGCCCTGGGCTGCCGTAGATACCCAATTCAATTCAATTTATGAGAATCTTGGCTTTATAATTTATATTTAGATATAGTTAGATAACTTCTATATTTATTACTAAATTATTAAAAGATTTTAAATTCCAATATAATTATTAAACTCTTGAAAACACTATATTGTTTTTATTGATCATCATCATCATCATCATCATCATCATTAAATCGTATAGATAAAAATTTTATTTACATGTACATATCAATCAATCACAAAGTACTACTACTTACTTAGTAATCAACAACAGATTCATTTTATTTTATTATTTTTATTTTTATTTTTATTTTTTTTTTTTTTTTTTTTTTTTTTTTTTTTTTTTTTTTCTGCCTTTTTTTACGTCATTAATAATTTTTCAATTTTTCAACAAATCTTAATTTTCTATTTCCTTCATTGCAACAACAACAACAACAACAACAACAACCATAGAAGAATAAGTTACTAACTAGTATAGTTTAATATCATCATCAAGATTACATTCTAACCCCGCTATAATTTTCAATTTCAATTTCAATTTTTGGTTTTTCTTAGTCCCTTTTTTTTTGTCCTTTTTTTTTTTTCAGATTTTCAAGGTTGCCTAACCATAAGTACAATAACAACATTACATCAACATTAACAAACAGTACATAACAAAGTTAAAGTAAAGTAAAGTAAAGTAAATTAAAATTACAATTACAATAAAAAGGCACTTACCTTTCAGTATTTCTATTTCTCCACCTATTGTTCTTCTACTTCAACCCCCTCCCTTTTAGTCCCCACCCCCACAATTACATATTATTATTCTTTATGTTGTAGAGAATTAAACAGAAACAGAAACAGAAACAGAAACAAAAAAAAGAAAAAAAAAAATAAAATAAATTAAATTATTTTTAAAATATACGAGATTCTCCATTCTTACAGATTATTTTTTTTTTTTTGCTCTGTGCTCGTCATATAAATAAACATATAATTAGAATATATAAAGATATAAATATAAATATATATAAATATATATATATTATGTAGTTTTTCTTTCTTTATTTTCTTTAATTTCTTTTCTTTCACTTTTTTTTTTATAGTTAACCCCCTCGAAATGTTCCAAATGGTCCATCAGGTATAATTTTTTTATTTATTTGATTTTTAGCAACTTCTAAAAATTCATTAGGATAATCAAATTTATCAAATATTGGTAATAATTTTTTATTTTCTTTGGAATTTCGTTTATAATAAATTCCATGAATCATTAAAATTTCTAAATTTATAAACATTAAATTAAAATATTCAATAATTGGATTTAATTGATGTAAAATATATGTTGTTACTAAATTATCTATATTTAATTCATCTTCTCCATTTGGATCTTCTTTTATTTTACATTCACATTTCTTATTTTTTCTACGATTACCAGAATTTGAATTTGTATGAAATGCTAAATGTAATGTATGTGGTTGACCTTTATATATAGGATATGAATCATATGTAAATGTACGTTCTTTAATTGGTATACAAACTTCTCTATCTGCTTGTAATTTACCTAATATATATCCAATTAACATATAATAATTACTTTGTAAATCTGCTTCTTCTGCTTCTTCTTCTTCTACTTCATCTCCATTTCCATCTCTTCTTCTACCATTATTATCTGTTGGTTCATAAAATTCTTTTTTTAATTTTTGTAATAATAAATGACATCCCCAACATTTACATGTATGTAATAAACTTTCTTTAAAATCAGGTTTATAATATATAAATGATGTAAAAAAATCAGGTAATTGTAAAGTATTTAAATTATTTAATAAAGGAGATTTTTCATTATTAAATAAACTTAAAAAGAAAGCTTCCATTAAATGTTCATTTAATTTATTTAATAAATAATTTGATAAACCTAAATTATTATCAAACATTTTAAATCCTGGTGTTGAAAAATCAATTGTTAATCTTGTTAAATTATTTAAAGTTTTAATAAATCCTCCTAAAGGTGTTAAAATATTTTCCATTTGTTGATGAGGTCTTAACCAATTTAAATTTGGATAAGATTCAATTTCAAAATTTGTTAAATTTGGTAAACCATCATTTAATATTGAAAATTTTGCAAAATCATTAAAAAATATTTCAAAACAATTACATAAATTATCTCTATGTTCATTACAATCAACTTTTAAATATAAATGAGTTAAATATTTTATATCAATTTTTGATTCAATTGATTGAAAATTTAATTTCATTGATTTATCTTCATCTTCTTCATCTTCTGTTGTTGATTCATTTCTCAATATAATTGATTGTTGACCAAATAATTCATCATCATTAATTGAATATTTTTTATGACGATGAAAAATTGTTAAACCTTTTAATTTTAATTTTAAACTTGGTGATTCAATTTTTATATTATCTAAAATTAATAAACCCAATTGTTTTGTAGTTGAACAAGTTAAAGTAAATAATGAATGAAAAATATTAAAAGGATATTTTGATAAATCCATTAAATATAAATCAGAATCATCAATCATTAAAAATAAATTTGTTAAACTTGGTGGTATATAAGGAGTATATAATTCCAGTAAATTTGTAATTAATAATTTAAACATTTTAAATCTAATATTTTCATTTTTTAAAAATTTTGTTAATTTTTTAATACCTTTAACAAAATCAAGAAATGATGTATGTAAAAAACTTAAATTTAAACTATATTTACCAAAAAAATTAACAAAATGATTTTGTAAAGCTCTTAATTCAAATTCATTTGAATAATAACATTTATCAAATATAAAAAATTTTATAAATTGAATTAAAAAATGATTTGAATTTAAAGTATTTATAAATTTATAAATATTATTAATTTTAAAAATTAATGAAGAATCCATATTTTTCATACCACATTTTTCAATAAATTTTTGAGAATTAAAATTATATTCAATTGGAAATTCTGCATTTATTATAATTGTAATTCTTTTATATAATTTTTCAATTGATAATAAATATAAATTTGAACAAGTTAATGATAAATTAATTAAATCAAATTGATTTAAATATTCTAAAATTTGTGAAATTATATATGGTGGTAATTTATTTATAATTGAATTTTTAGGTTGTTGAGTATTTAATTTAAAATATTTGCATGATTCAACTGTTAATTGTTGAATATTTGGTGGAGATGGTGGTATTGATGGAATTATATCTGTTGGAGGTCCTGATGGTATTGGTGATTGCGGTAGTGAATTTAATCTTGTTGTTAATTCTGTTGTGGTATTTCTTGTATTATTAGGTCTTGAATTACTTACGGATATAATGGTATTCAGATTTGGTCCAATTGTATAAATATTTTCAAAATCTTCATCATCATCAGAATCAGCAAGTAATCTAACAGGACTAGTAAAACTAATTATAACTTCTTCTTCATCATCACTATCACTTAGATTATTATTATTATTATTATTATCATAACTTTCTTCATCACTACTAAAACTAATAGGACGATCAGTGTAAAAAGGATTATCGTACTCTAAATCCATTATATATTAACCATTGAATATAATTACCCTTGAACAATAATGAAAAACTTAGTTAATAAACTTATATAGAAATGAAAATGTAAATGTAAATGTAAATGTAAATGTGTGGTATTCAATCAATGGATTCCGTGATTTGGTGAATTTCTTAACCTTTTTTTTTTTTCTCTTTGTCTTTTTCTATTCTAGAATATTAACTTAATTTAAAGGGAAGGGGAAATTTAATGTATGGAAAAATAGGAGATAGTATTTACTACTGATAACTACTACCAATTTACTACCAATTTACTACTGCCAATTTACTACCAATTTATTAGAGACACTATACGATAAAGATAACATATTTTAATTAATTTTTCTTTATATTAATAAATATTTTTATACATAAATAAATTATAATCTTGTTCCTAAATTAACATGAACAGCTTTTGCTTGAGTATACATATCTAAACCATATTCACCCAATTCTCTACCAACACCAGACATTTTAACACCACCAAATGGAATATGAACATCTGAATCATTAGAACTATTAATCCAAACCATACCTGATTCAATTTCATTAGCCATAATATGAGCAACAGTAATATCTTTTGTAAAAATTGCTGCACCTAAACCATATTCTGTACCATTAGCTAATTCAATTGCTTCTTCATCTGTTGAAAATTTACCAACTGATACAACTGGTCCAAAAATTTCTTCTTTAACAATTCTCATTGTTGGTTGAACATCTGCAAATATAGTTGGTTTAATAAAATAACCTTTTGATAATTCACCTTCTTCATTTTTTTCACCACCAATTATAACTCTTGCACCTTCTTTTTTACCAATATCAAGATAATTTAAAATTTTATCATGTTGTAATTTAGAAACTTGAGGTCCAACTACTGCATCTTTATCAAACATATGACCTTGTTTATAATCATTTAAAACATGTTGAGAAAATTCTTTTAAAAAATTTTCATAAATTGATTCATGAACATAAATTCTTGAAGTTGAACAACAAACTTGACCTTGATTTGACATAATACCAATAGCAGCCCATTTAACAGCTTGATCCAAATCAGCATCAGCTCTAATAACTAAAGGAGATTTACCACCACATTCTAAAGTAACAGCTTTCATAGTATCAGCAGCAGCTTTTTGAATTAATTTACCAGTTGCTGTTGAACCAGTAAAAGCAATTTTTGCAACATCAGGATGTTTAACTAATGCATCACCAGCAATTGCACCAAAACCACTAATAATATTAACAACACCTGGTGGGAAACCAACTTTTTTAATAAGTTTAGCAAATACCAACATTGATAAAGGAGTAATTTCTGAAGTTTTTAATACAACAACATTACCAGCAGCTAAAGCAGGAGCTAATTTCCATGCAGACATAGCTAAAGGATAATTCCATGGAACAATTTGTCCTATAACAGATAAAGGTTCATGAATTGTATAAGCCAATTTTTTTGGATCATTTTGAATAACTTTACCAGTTACTTTATCAGCCCAACCAGCAAAATATCTAAAACAATTTATACATTCATCAATATCATAAACAGCATTTTGTTCTTTAGTTTTACCAGAATCCCAAGCTTCTACAGAACCATAAAAATCTCGATTTTCTTGTAATTCATCAGCAATTTTATTTAATAATATACCTCTTTCAACACCAGTAACTTTTTTCCAAGATTTAAAAGCTTCTTTAGCAATTTTAACAGCATAATCAACATCTTCTTCTAATGCTTCATAAACTGAACCATTAACTTCACCAGTTGCAGGATTTATAGATTCAAAAGTTTTACCAGCTTTTGATTTAATAAATTCATTATTAATAAATAAACCTGAAGGTTGTTGATATTTTTGACCATCTGGTAATGTAACTTCGTATTCTAAAGGTAAAGACATAATTGTAAGGAAGGAATTGATAAAGATAAAGAGAAAGAAAAAGATGTAAAGTAAAAGAAAAATTTAAAAAAGGGAGATTATGAAAAGTTTAAATAACAAAGAAAATTGAAATTAAAATTGAAATTAAAATTAGTAGTGAAAAATTGTATGAATAGAATTGAATGCGCTCGTATTAACTGCAATTGGAAATTCTAATAATGTCCAACGTTTATTTTTTGCTTAACCACCGAGTAGAAAAATTAGATAAAGATTTTTTTTTTTTTTTCCGTTATCAATTAATTATATAATTTGATCTGTCCAATAGATCAATAGATTGAAATAACAATCTTTACAGGTTATTACACTATATATGTATATATGTCAATTGTGATGATTTTCATCTCAATAACAAAACCATTTCATTTAATTTAGTTAATCAATGAAACAATTTAATAAGAATTGTTGACTAATATAAATTTTTTTAGTGGGGGTTAGCGGTTGCATTCCCAATTAGGCAATTAAAACCCTTTATTAAAAAACGAACCCTAATACAATTATTATTCAATTATTATTCAATTATTCAATACATTTTCTTCAAACATTGATTCCTTCAAATTATATATATATTCTAAGAATATGATATGAATTCAACTCACAGCTCAACCATACAAAATATTCTATTTTTTTTGTCAATTGCCATATATGCCATTCGGATTTAATAAATTTTCACTTCTATTCTCTCGTTTTGAATGAGTCAACAAAAAAACCAATACTTTCACCAAAGTTTTTCTTTTCTTGATCAATTGAATAGAATATTTTTTATATAAACGATGGATTTTTCAGTATTTACCAATCAAAGTCCAGCTCATAATGATTTCCGTAGTGATACTTTTACAACACCAACATTATCAATGATTCAATCATTAACAAATACATCATTAGGAGATGCAGTATATAATGAAGATTTAATTACAAATCAATTACAAGATAAAGTTGCAAAATTAACAGGTAAAGAATCTGGTTTATATTGTGTTAGTGGTACTTTATCAAATCAAATAGCAATGAGATCAAATTTATTTCAACCTCCATATCTGATATTATGTGATTATAGAGCTCATGTATATGTTCATGAAGCAGGTGGTTTATCAACTTTAACTCAAGGTATGCCACAACCAATAATTCCAAAAAATGGGAAACATCTTACTTTAAAAGATGATATATTACCAAATATTATACCTGATGATGGTGAAATTCATGGAGCACCAACAAAATTAATTTGTTTAGAAAATACTTTACATGGAATGATTTTTCCAATTGAAGAAATTAAAAAAATTCGTTCATTTTGTTTAAAAAATGATATTAAATTACATTTAGATGGTGCTAGATTATGGAATGCATCTATTGAAACTGGTATTTCATTAATTGATTATTGTTCATTATTTGATAGTGTATCATTATGTTTATCAAAAACTTTAGGTGCACCTATAGGTACAGTATTAGTTGGTGATAAAAAATTTATTTTAAAAGCTAATCATTTTAAAAAACAAAATGGTGGAGGAATTAGACAAAGTGGTTTATTAACAAGTATGGCAATAGTTGCAATTGATGAAAATTTATCAAAATTAAAAAAAACTCATGATATGGCAAAAGAAATTAATAAATTATGTATAGAAAATAATATTATTTTAGAACATCCTGTTGAAACAAATTTTGTATTTATTGATATTATAAAAAATAGAATTAATCCAAATAAATTAATTGAAATTTCAAATAAATATAATGTTAAAATTTTTAGTGGTAGAATTGCTTTCCATTATCAAATTTCAAATGAATCTTTTGAAAATTGTAAAAAAGTTTTAATTGAAATTATTAATTTTGCAAAAGAATTTCCTTATGAAGATGATGAAAATTATGATTATAAATTTTATACTAGTGAAAATAAATAAATAAATAAATAAATAGAATCTTAAATATTCAGTATATTCCTGTATATAGGAACTCTCTATATATATAAAAATTATTTATTATTGCAACACCCTCTGAAAAAAAAAAATATGTTTTGATCAATCAATCAATCAATTATATGACTCTTAATATCGATATACAAAATAAAGATGATATAGTAATATTATTTACAACCAAATTAACAAAAGAATTAATAAATTTTTTTTCAAATGATTATAATTATGAATCATCAATTAGATTATTAAATAATTTATCAATAAATTTAAAATTAGAATCAATTAAAGATCGAATATTTAAATATAAACAATTATTATCATATTTATTTACAAGATATATATTAAATTATTTTATAAATCCAACTTCTAAAAATCCATTTGAAGAAATAAATTTCATATATAATAAATATGGTAAACCATCAATTAATAATAATATATCAAATCTTAAAATTGAATTTAATTCAAGTTCATCAAATAATATAATATCAATAATTATTCAAATTGGTAAATCAAGTCCAATAGGTATTGATTTATCACATTCTAAACAAGATTCAATATCTTCTGAAAATTATTTATCAGAATTTAAACCAATTTTTGAAGATCCTTTAGAAATAAATCAAATTAATTCATATTTTAAATTTAATCATTTTTGGACTTTAAAAGAATCATTTACTAAATTATTAGGATGTGGATTAAATATTGAATTAAATTTATTTTCATTTCTTATAAAGAATAATGATAAAGAAGATGAATTTAATGAAGATAATTATAATAGAAAAGATGATGAAGTAAAGAAAAATTGTAAATTTTTTGAATATAAATTAAATTGGTTTGATCAAATTTCTTTAAATTTTGAAAATTTAAAATCTTCAAATAATGAATTTTTTAATAATTTAAAAATTAATGAATTTTATTGTTATTCTTCAATTTTACAAAATAGATCAAATGATAAATTACCTGTTATTATAAGTATTATAAATCAATATCATATTGATAAAATAAGATGTTTTGAATTAAATTTTGAACAAATTTTACAAGATTATGTATAAGTTAGATTAGATAGAGATATAATAGATATAATAGAAATATTTTCAATATTTGTATTTTTTTTTTAATACTAATATTTAAAAATTTTGTTATAATCATTACAGCATATCAAGTTAATACCTATTTCCTCTGCCATAGTTTGGAAATTTGACTGTAAAAAAGATCGGATCTCTACTTAATAGGTAAGAAATTTGTTATGATATGTATTCTAGTTATACTTCAAGTGTATTGTGTGGGTAATTCTTCGAGGCTCAAGATTGGGTTGCCAAAAAATATATATAAATAATATAAAAAGTGTCTACATTTTTTTTTTTATCTTTTTTATTATTCTTTTTACAACGACAAATTCAAAAATCTTATAAATCAATGAACGATGAGTCTGATATTAATTTAAAGAATAACAAGATTGATTATAATGATGAAAAAGATGCAGAAATTATCAATGATATTAATTTAAACAATAATAATAATGATGGTACTGATGCTGATATTAATTTAAAAAACATCAATAATGATGGTAAAGATTCCAATATCAATTTAACTAACAACAACAATAAAGAAGGTAAGGATTCTGAGATTAAATATAATAATAATAATGCTGATGATGATGAAAAAATCTATTTAAAAATTAGAAATTCAATTTTCCAAGTAATATTCACAATATTTATTCTTGGCTTTTATCATTGGTATGAAAATAAAGTCAAAGACATGCCACCACGAACTGACTATCCAAAATTTCTCAATTATTTAAGGGTTTTACTTCATGTATTAAGCAATATTTTTAATGTTGTCTGGATTATTAAGAAATTAAGAAGAATTATTTACAATTTGCAAAATGAATAACATTATTGGCTGCTAATTAAAGATTTTGCTATATTATATATATATATATATATATAATTTATAATTTAATATAAAATTTTACTAATTATTTCATTTGACGAAAATAACAAAAGTGATTGCTCAAAGATATAGCAACTTCACGAACAAGCATTTAAACAAATTTAATATGAAATTGAAAAGTTACTCATATAGAATAAACAAAAAGTAATGTAAACTACACACGTGTAAATAAGTTATTAAATAATGTTACCAACTTCCTCAAACATTTTTGAGTGACAATAATCCTTCAAATATCCTTCTGTGATGTAACAAATACCATGATACCATGACAATTTCCTTGGATTATAATTACAAATTTCTTTTGAAGTACAATGTTCACAACTATGGATCAATTTCTCGAGCTTTGCCCATGAAGAGTACCATCCATTTCTTTCAAACAGATTTGTAAAATCGCTACCTGCAAACTCACAATATTTTTCAAAATCACAATAAAATATACTATGACTTACATACTTAAATTCATCAAGTTTCCAAACAAATACAATAATTTTAAATAATTGATTTAAAACACATATAAATTCGAGATTTTTAATATTAATTCCAACTTTTGAACTTAATTGTTTGTAAATTTCTCTAGTAACTTCAGGACCACCAGTTAATGTAACATCTGTCAGATATATCAAATTTATTGCAATTTTTTGATTTCCTTTATAATTAAAAAATTTAAACCATTGCCAAGTATCAAGATTTTCATCTATATTAATGAGTGTATTCGGCGTATTATGATGAAACGTATACCAATCAATACTGTCAATAGAGGTTTTAGTACCTAAAGATTGCTTATTTTTTGTTGATTTCCAATCTAATAAATGGTAGTCCACAGATTCCAGATCAGATATAGTTTTTTCCTTAAATTCTTCTTCTTGATCCATTTTTTCATTAGATTCTTGATCAATTTCTTTTCTATCTTTTGATTTATTTAATAGATAATTTAAATATAAATTAAACTTAACCATTATTGTTTGATTTGAAAGAAAGTGATTAAAAGAAAATAATTAAAAGAAAATAATTAAAAGAAAAAAAAAATAGTACAAAAAATTAAAAAAGGTATTTTGATTTGATTTGTTGAGTTTATTGCTATCCTAATAATAAGAAGGATATACTTTTAGTTGCATAGTTTTTTCTTCGTAATGGTTGCCAAAAACAGAAAAAAAAAACCGATCCATATAAGTTAATAAAATTAAATAGTTACAAGCTTTAAAGACAGTATTTTATAAACAAAGAAACAAAAACAAAAATCATAGACAAACACCCAAAAAACCATGGTTTTTTGTCAATTTTTTTGGATAAATACCTTCAAAAGTGGTAAAATGACCTATATATAATGCTTTTAGGGAAGACTAATCTGTCCTATGCCTTTAAAATGAGCTTTAAAGATTTTAGAAAAAGTGTGTAGATTTTTCAAAAATTAGTGTGATTTAGCTTGTCGCACCAAATATACTAACAAAAATACTATATTACACAAAAAAAACGTTACACAAGCAACCTGAGTTATTATTCATGTGGTACTGCATACTAATACCGCCCCCCCCCCCCCTAAATTAAATTGACCGCTCTATTATTTATAAGGAGTTAAATTTAGAATATGATATTTAGAGACAATTAGATACCTTTATAATTATTAATTCACTAAGGCTTATATATAATTGAAATCACTCAAAGGATTGAATTTAATTTTGCTACTACTTCTTTTTACAACCAAAATAAGATGAATTTTATAATATTGAATTTTTCATAAATCTTTTTAAAAAATATATCTTTTCTGTTTTATACACTAGTATCCAATTATACATTTGTAAAAGAGATCGGATCTCTACTTATTTCACAATTGAATTTGTTAGGCATGTGTATATTGTGGTTATGCTTCAAGTGTATAGTGTGGGTTGTATGCTTTCGATGCTCGAGGGTGGGTTGCCAAAAAACTAAAGCGTGTTGTTCTACAAAATTGTGCACTGCTACATTAATAATTGTTTCAGGATGTTTTCATTACAACCACTATTTCTGGTCATTTATATGTTTTTACCTGTTACAAGTTTGTTTATTATTACTTATAACACTATTTGTTTCTAAATATACTATCCAATTATTTTTGAGATAGACAATAGATCTGTATCTGATTATACATAATATTGTAAACTATTTATATAGGATACAATCCTCCCATTTTGTATATTTGTATATTTTTATATTTTTAATTAATTAACTTTTATTTTTATTATATGGTAAGAACTTCTAAAGGTCCTAAATCGGGTTCAGAAAATGCTACACCCCCCCAAGATGATTCAGCAACCAGACATTCCATTGATGAAATTTTACAAGATGAAAATCAAAATGAAACCCAAACTGATCAAGGAGGTAAAAAAAAAAAAAAAAAAAAAAAAAAAAAAAAAAAAAAAAAAAAAAAAAAAAAATCAGATGAATTGGTAAACAAAGAACGTATGATTAAATTAAAAGCAACGATCTGTTTAATCTATTGCATAGAAGTTTTAGCCACGGAAATCATTTTCGGCTTAAAAAATAATTATGCTGCGGAGGATTATATTAGAGTAGTTGCTAAAGGTTTAGAAATCTTAATTTCAGCATTGTATGTTTATTTAGATTATAAGAATTTAAATTATTGGCTACAAAATCGTACACCTCCTCTGTTACCAATAGTTGATATATAAATATATAATATTTACTATTTACTACTTCTAATTTTTAATACCAATTAATTATTCCTCTATTACCATCTTTTCCACCTAATAATCCATAAGGAGCCAACGATCTTCTGTCGACCAAAACACGAAACTTCTAATGGATACAAAATGAAGGCTTCTAACAACACTATCTCCACCGTTTCCTTCACCTTATTAATTTTCTCTAACTGAATATTAATGAATTAATATTGGATATCTTTGTTCAAATAATTCAGCATCTGTAATTCCTATTGCACAACTAATTGTACATTCCATGTTGTCACTGAACCAGAACGACCACAAATAGTTTCATAATAACCAAATTATATATCATTTTCTGTTATACCAAATGTAAAATTATTATATGTACCCTGTGAAGCCCCCGCTGCTTCAAAAGTTTTAAACATTACGTCGACAATTCTTTGAGTAGAAAACCACCAACTACTGTAGTATCGTCACAATTGATCCTTCTCTAGTTTTAAATGAAATGGGTCTTAAATATCCATTTTTTAATGGTATATCAGTTGAAATTAAACATCTTAATACACATAATACTGCAGAATATAAAATTGCGGTAGGAACATTTAAATTCCCATAAATCTCATCTCCAGATTCACTAAAATCAAATAATGAAGAACCATTTTCTGGATTTATAGTAACTTTTAAAGCAATTGCCGTTCCGTCATCTAAATAATCAATTCCACTTAATCTGTTACCACCAATTCATAAGCTAATTTTAATAAATTTCGAACACTAATTTCTGCTGTTGATTGACTTCCTCCCATATATAAATCAATTACATCATATGAAAATTCTTCAAATAATTTATTTAATAATACAATCCCTTTATAATTTGCAGCAACTGGAGCTTTTAAATCTGATATATTATCACTTAATGCTCTACTACCTGAACCACCTGGATATTTTGAAGGTTCTTCATATAATAATCTATACTCCTGCTTTATCAAATACACCTTTTGAACATAATTTACCAGTAACAATTCGAGCATCTTCATCATAATTAGTTTTAGAATTAGGTGGCATTGAACCAGCAGCAATTGATCCAATACCAGCATGATGACCTCTTGATGCTGTCCAAAATATAGGTTAATTATTTTTATTTAAAACTGGTGTAATAACAGTTATATTAGGTAAATGAGATCTACCCCACCGGCATTTGGATGATTTGTAACTAATACATCATCAGGTTCTAATTAATCTTTCCAAATTTCAATTTGTGTTTTCGTCTTTTAATTTGATTCAAAACTATTTGTTACTTTTACAATAATTTCCATAGAGATAACCTGAAAAATTAAGCAGAAAATAACAAAAGTGATTACTTGAAGATATAGCAACTTCACGAAGAAGCCAACCAGTAGTCATTAATATTTAAACAAATTCAATATAAAATTCAAAAGATACTCTTCATAGTCTGAACGAAACGTAATGTAAACTACAGATGCGTATATATGCTATCACCTACGGTACTATGGAACTTCTCTCTTTTTTCTTGAACTTCCTCAATAATTTTCAAATGACAATAATCCTTCAAATCTCCTTCTGTAATGTAATAAACACTATAATTCCATGATAATTTCTTTGGATTATATTCACATTTTTTTTTTTTTGAAGTATTGCTTAAACAATATTCACAGCTATGCATCAATCGCCGGGTCTTGCCCCATGTACAGTACCAACCTAATCTTTCACCTTCAAACAGATTTCTAAAATCGCTACCTGCAAACTCACAATACTTTTCAAGATCGTGGTAATAAATAGCATGAGTAATATAGTGATTTTCTTCACACATCCAAACAAATACAATAATTTTAAATAATCGACTTGTAACACATATAAATTCTAGATTTTTAATATTAGTTCCAACTTTTGAACTTAGTTTTTTGTAAATTTCTCCAGTAACTTCGGGACCACCACTTAAAGTAACATAATCCAGATGTTTCAAATTTATTACAACTTTTTGATTTCCTTTATAATTAAAAAATTTAAACCATTGCCAAGTATCAAGATTTTCATATATATTAATGAGTGTATCCGACGTATTACGAACATACCCATCCCAATGAACCTCGTAAAAATCGCTTTTAATACCCAAAGATTGCTTATTTTTTGTTGATTTCCAATCTAATAAATGGTAGTCAACAGATTCCAGATCAGATATAGTTTTTTCATTAAATTCTTCTTCTTGATCCATTTTTTCATCAGATTCTTGATCAATTTCTTTTCTATCTTTTGATTTATTTAATAGATAATTTAAATATAAATTAAACTTAACCATTATTGTTTGATTTGAAAGAAAGTGATTAAAATAAAATAATTAAAAGAAAAAAAAAATAGTCCAAAAAATTAAAAAAGGTATTTTGATTTGATTTGTTGAGTTTATTGCTATCCTAATAATAGGAAGGATATACTTTTAGTTGCATAGTTTTTTCTTCGTAATGGTTGCCAAAAAAAGAAAAAAAAATATTAATATCCTTTATTTATATAGTTTAATTTAAACAGTTATAATTTCTTGATTTTTTAGTAAAAAAAATTTATATTTTTTTTTAATAATAAATTTGTGATATCAATTTTTAAGAAAATCAACAAAAGCAAAAATATATATAGAAAGTTTGAAGAAGAACATAAACCTTGCGAAGATGTGAGATCACCTTTCTAATAAGAATCAGACATATGAAGACTATTGAGTAGTTAATAGTAGTAACAGGTAGCATAAAATAGAGACAAAAAATGACATATGAAAAAAAAAGACTTAATTTTCTCCAGACAACAAACCAAAGTTTTTTTTAATGTACCGAGAGACAACAACAAGAAAAAAAATAACATAATATGTATGAAATCATACATCATCTTATTAGCACCACATTATCAACTACCATTTTTGTTGATATATATATATACTACAACATATAACACACTTTCATTATAACAACCACTAATATATATTTAAATTTATAAGAATAGATGATCATAATATAATACAATGAATAATCAAGAACTAAATTCTACACTTGATACATCAAATAATAATACCAATAGCAATAACAATAATTCAACTACAACTACAATAACTACCACTAACACTAAACCTGTATGTTTGTTTTTAATATTTATATTTCCATTTTTAGTTACTAACATTATTAAATTTAGAAAAGAAAGAAAACATCTCGAGCATGTAATCATTGTCATAAAGCTCATATGACTTGTGATTCTGGTAGACCATGTAAACGATGTGTTCAAAGAGGTTTAGATAAAACTTGTGAAGATGCACCAAGAAAAAGAAAAAAATATCTTGATGATGTACCGAATTCATCATTATTACCATCAAAATCAAATAGTATTAATTTACAACATAGTGTATCTGAAATTGTAACTTCAAATAATAATTTACGAAGTCAATCACCTCAAGAACTGCCTCAATTACTACTACAACAACAACATTCACAGAACTACCAACAACAAAAACAACAACAGCTACAACAACAACAGCAACAACAACAACAACAGCAACAACAGCAACAACAGCAACAACAGGGTCAACCACAATCACAACCACAACCACCACTACCACTATCTCAACAAGAACAACAATTAGATCAATTAACTCAACCAAATCATATTACATATCAAGCCACAATGTTTCAACATAGTGCAACAGCACCAGATTTAATGCAATCAGTACCAGATTATTATATTCAAGATCTTTATAATCAACAACAACGACAGAATCAATATGATCAAAAAAGAAGAACAAATTTTTTATCATCAGCAGCAGATTTAGAATATTCAACATTATCAAATATTTTACAAGAAAATTTAGGTGGTCATCATACTACTTCAAATGAAGGTACACCAAATAGTCATAATTTTTCACCAGCTTTATCACCACATAATTTATCTACTGCTACTACTAATAATGGAATAAATACAATTTCTAGAATTGCTTCGTCTGAACATTTACCAAATAAATTAAAAACAACGTATAATAACAATAATAATGGAAATAATAATGGTAATACACCATCTCCTTTAAATCCTACTAAAAGTACAATTTATGATGATTCAAGATATCCTAAATGTGATGAAAGTATTAATCAATATTTTATTGGAAAAACAGATTCTGATCATGTATCATTATTTCCAGATGTATTAACAGCAATTGAAAATATGAAACATAATGATCCAGCAGTTTATGTTGAAAGAAATTCAAAACTGATATTATCATTTTCAATTGGTATATTACCAGAAGATTCAAATTCTCATCAAAATTCTTCATCAAATGATGATATGTCATTATTTAAAGAACCTGAAGAAATTTATGCAAAAGTAAATAAACCTTTTTCTTATACACCAGGTTATCATTCATTAATTGCTTATTTAAGAAAAAGATTTCCAAAACCAATGTTGGTTAAAATGGCTGAATCAATGTCAACTTATAGACCTTCATTTATTGCATGTACTAATAATTTAAAAGAACATGATTTAATATTTATGGAACAATGTTTTCAAAGAACTTTATTAACTTATGATAATTTTATTAAAATTAGTGGTACACCAACTATAGTTTGGAGAAGAACAGGAGAAATTGCTTATGTTGGTAATGAATTTTGTATATTAACAGGTTGGAATAAAAGTGATTTAATTGGTAAAGATAAAAGAAAATTTATTGTTGAATTATTAGATGATAAACTGGTTATTGAATATTTTCAAGTTTTTTCAAGAATTGCTTTTGGTGATTTTTTAGGGGCTACAATGACCGAATGTACTTTATTAACTCCAAATAATGAAGTACAAATTAGAACAGGATGTATGTGGACTTTAAAAAGAGATGTATTTGGTATACCTATGATGATTGTTGGAAATTTCTTACCTATTGTATAATTTAAATTGTAATATTATTATAATATGATGATGATGTTAATGATACAAAAAAAAAAAACAAATGTATGAAAAAATGTAATATGGTAGCGAAATTTAGTTTGTTTTCTCTTTTGTCTTATCTTAAAATTAGAATATGGGGCAACAAACCAAATCAAACAAAGGGAAAAAAAAAGGTCAATGTTACCGAAATTGATCAACATTCCTTATTATTTAAAATTAGCTTAATTAAATTATCTATTTATAGCTAAATCAATCAATCAATCATGGTGGAAGCATCTACAATCACACCAACTAATGGATTAACACATCATTTAATTACATCGGTATCAATAATATGTCTTGGATCATTACAATTTGGTTATCATATGGCAGAATTAAATTCACCAGAATTAGTATTATCATGTCGACGTTCAATACCTAATCAAAATATTTCATATGAAGAATCATTTTTTGGAAAATATAATTATAAACAATGTATTAAATTAACACCAGAACAAATTGGTTTAATTACATCAATATTTTCAATTGGTGGATTAATTGGTTCATTTTATGTTAATTATTTAGCTAATTTATTAGGTAGAAAAAAAGTATCATATTTACATAATTTATTATTTATTTTTGGTTCTTTAATTAATGGTTTAAGTAATAATTATATTAGTTTATTAATTGGTAGATTTATTTGTGGTTTAGGTGCTGGATCAGCAATTGTTATAACATCTTTATATATTAATGAAGTTAGTCCTATAAATTCAAAAGGTTTATTAGGTTCTATGAATCAAGTAAGTATTAATGTTGGAATTTTATTTACTCAATTATTATCATTAAAATGGTCAAATGATAATGATTGGAGATGGTTATTAATTATGGGTTCATTTATTGGTTTATTAAATTTATTAGTATTAATTATTTATGTTCATGAATCTCCTGTTTGGTTAAGTAGTCAAGGTTTAACTGATCAAGCATTTATTACTTTACATAGATTAAGAGGTGGTAGTTATTCAGTTGCAACTGATGAAGTTAATAGTTGGAAAACAAGAGATAATACACCTGAAAGTGATACATTATTAGAAGAAGGTAATAATAATAATAATAGTAGTAATAAACCAATTACTTTAAAAGATTATTTAACATTATCAGAATATAAAAATTCCAGAATTGCATCAACTGGTATTTTAGTATTACAACAATTTGATGGTATAAATTCAATTATATTTTATGGTGTTTCAGTATTAGTTTCAATATTTCCAAATCATTCAATTTTAATTAATTGTTTAATATCATTAGTTAATGTACTTATAACTTTTGTATCAGCTACAATAGTTGATAAATTAGGTAGAAAACCATTATTATTAACATCAGTTTCATTTTTAGGTTTTGCAACAATTTTAATGGGTATTGGAATTATATTAAAAAATTCAATTTTTTCAATAATTGGTACTTTTACATATATAACATTTTTTGCTATTGGTTTAGGTCCAATACCATTTTTAATAGTTGGTGAAGTAACTCAAAATATTGCTAAACCAATGGCTCAAAGTTGGGGTACAACCATGAATTGGATAGCTACTTTTATAATTGGTTATTCATTTCCTATTTTATTACATTTATTAGGTGGTTATGTTTATTTTATTTTTACTTTTATGTGTATTTTTAGTGTTTGGTTTATTAAACGTTATATACCTGAAACTAAAGGTAAATCAAGTTATAATGAAGTATGGGGTTAATAATATATAGTTTATATTAAATAGATTTTATGACAAAATACAAAAAATATAAAAGGATATAAAAATGTTATAACCCTAAATGTCAAAACAATTCACGTGATAGATAAATACTCACTAAAATATTTTGTGCCTACTTTATCTTAAGGACTGCATATAAATACAGAGTCACATGACCAGTTTTTTTTCTCGCTCTAATAGGTACAATACTAAACGATTGTATGTAGCAGTTAGTTAAGGACATCTCCCATACACACTACACGCACTACCAGTTTCTCTTAGTAACTGACACTCACTCACAATTTTTTTTTTTCTACCAAAAAGATTTTTTTCAAAAAATTTTATTTACAATACTAGTTTCAATTAATCAATAATTATACAATGCCTACTAGATTAACTAAAACCAGAAAACATAGAGGTAACGTTTCTGGTATGTAACTTCTTTAATTCAAAACATATTCCATTTATCAAATTCAAATGGAATGATTAAATTTAAATTTAAATCAAAATCAAAATATTTAGAAAAATGTTGGAATATTATTATTATTTACAAGTTTTGGGGACTTATTTATTTCAAGTAATATATTGGGAATCAAAAATGAATTAAAATAAAGAATTTAAAAGAAATATATCTTAACTACAACATTCAGTCATTATTAAGAGTATAGAATACTATAATTTAAAAATTAACATGAAAATAATAATCTAAAGTTCAGGTTGAAAAATAATTAGTATCCTTCCTTGAATCTAATATTTAATATCAAATTAATACATTTATGAATATCATTTTAAAAATCAATGAATTTAATAATTTATATTCCATCGTTTAATTTTTTTATATATATTTTTTTGATTTTTATTTCTTTTGAAATAACAAGTAATACTAACTAATATTTAATATAGCCGGTAAAGGTAGAATTGGTAAACACAGAAAACACCCGGGTGGTAGAGGTAAAGCTGGTGGTCAACATCATCACAGAACCAATTTAGATAAATACCATCCAGGTTATTTTGGTAAAGTTGGTATGAGATATTTCCATAAACAACAAAACCATTTCTGGAGACCAGAAATTAATTTAGATAAATTATGGACTTTAGTTGAATCTGACAAAAAAGATGAATATTTACAATCATCATCAAAATCAGCTGCTCCAGTTATTGATACTTTAGCTCATGGTTACGGTAAAGTTTTAGGTAAAGGTAGATTACCTCAAGTTCCTGTCATTGTTAAAGCTAGATTTGTTTCAAAATTAGCTGAAGAAAAAATCTTAGCTGTTGGTGGTGTCGTTGAATTAATTGCTTAATCAAATTTTTAAATAATCATTACATTATTTTTTACTTTTTCTGTATATTTAATAAATAAAAAAAGGAATTCATAGTTTATTAATCAATTAGTATTTAATTTTACTATATCTCTAATGAATATTAAAGTCTACAATAAAAGTAGATTTAATATGCAGATGTTATGAAATGGTAGAAATTCATAATGAGCCTGTATATAAACACATCCCAAATCAATGTTTATATATTTAACGTTTTGAGACTGTTGGGTCTAACTTTACTGACATGTTCGTATACTATAGATAGAATCCTGGTAACTACCAATATATATACATATCTATATTTATATTTTAAATCAAGTGATTTTGTTTAGAGAGTAAATTATATAAAATTGTTGTTGGTGGTTTCTAGAAATTCATAGAAATATAATAATGACAATTTTTTTACAAACAAGATTGACAAGCATCACTCAAATTATTATTAAAAAACAAAATTATACATCACCAATCATTTTATTTAATTTTTTTCAAAAACGAACATATAGAAGAAGAACATCATTAAAAATAATGACATCAATTAAAAATTTAACAGTTGATCAATGGCAACCAGAAGATGCTATACCAAAACATATATTAAATTTATTAAAATCATCAAATGAATCAACAACTCCAATAAATTATTTATTAGCATTTTTACAAATTATAAGATCATTAAAATTTCAAAAAAGAACAGGATGGATGGATCATGGTATACCGTCAAATAAAACAGAAAGTATTGCTGATCATATGTATCGAATGGGAGTTATATCAATGATGGTACCATCAACAGTAAATTCATCTACATGTGTTAAAATTGCTATAATTCATGATATTGCTGAATGTTTAGTTGGTGATATTACACCATTTGGAGGAATTACTAAAACTGAAAAACATCGTCGTGAATTATCAACTATTAATTATTTAAGTAAAATAATTAAACCTTATAATGAAGAATTTTCAAAAGAAATGTTAGAATTATGGTTAGATTATGAAGAAATTAGAACTTTAGAAGCTAGATATGTTAAAGATATTGATAAATATGAAATGTTACAAACTGCTTGGGAATATGAACAAGAATTTGGTTTAAAATATAATTTAGATCAATTTTATACTGCTAGAGCTGCTATTAAAACTAAAGAAATTGGTGAATTAGCTGATACTATGTTAAATCATAGAAAGATCTTTGTTGAAGAACAAAGAAAAAAAGAACTTAAAAATGAATAAAAAATAAAATATAGAAATATAGAAATATATGTAATATATAATTAATTATTAATCTTAGATCGTTCTTTTGTAGATTCGTTTTTCGCATCAGTGGTGTGTGGGACGGATTTGATTTTGATTTTCGCTGACTAAGAAATTCTTGAAAAATATCAACTTTTTTTTAAAATTATTTAACAGTGGCAACATTCATCAAGAATGTCATCTATTACTACAGAAACTATTGAAAAAGAAACCAATAAACCAGATATTGGTTTAAGTGGTCGTAAAATTATTTATGATAAAGATGGTAAACCGTAAGTTTATAAAGTGAGAAGTAAATTCTAGAATGTTTTGTACTAACCAAATTTTTTAAATAGTTGTCGTACTTGTAATACATTATTAGATTTTCAATTTGCAACAGGTAAAACTCCACAAACTATACCAAAAGAATCTAAAAAGATTGAATCAAAAAAAGATCAAGTATCAGAAAAATCTTTACCAGGTGGTTATACAAAAGATTATCCACCAGATGTTGCAAAAATAGGTAAATCATCATGGACATTATTACATTCAATAGCAGCTACATATCCAGAAAATCCAACGACGAAACAACAACAAGATTTAAAATCTTTTCTTAATTTATTTGCAGGATTTTATCCTTGTTGGTATTGTGGTGAAGATTTTCAAAAATTTATTAAAAAGAATGAACCTAAAACTAATACCCAAGATGATTTTGGTAAATGGTTATGTGATGCTCATAATGATGTTAATATAAAATTAGGTAAACCTAAATTTGATTGTAATTTATGGAAACAAAGATGGAAAGATGGTTGGGATGAATAAACACTTGTAAATAGTAGATTATTATTATAGACTAAATAAAATTAATTTGTATATACGTAACTTGAAATTTAGCAACAGATGGCAAACCAAACAAACCAAAAAAAAAAAAAAAAACATGAAACAGCAAACAAGATTTAATTTTTCAGAACCAAATATACTACTACTCCTTAAACAGAATAGAAACTATTTGAAAGATGTTCAGCAGACAATTAGCTAAAACAATTGAAAGACAAAAATTTTATAGACAATTTTCATTAACTAATTGGTTTAAATCATGGAAAGATGCAGCTCAATCACAAAGATTAATTTACCCACCACCATCATCACAATTTACAACAAAAAATAGAATAATAGATACTTATATTAATGAAAAATCAGAATTATATCCATATCTTTCAGTTAAACAACCATTATTATTAAATTTTACTTATTCAACTCAAGAAAACAATAAAGTTACTAAAGCATTATTTGATGTATTAAGTGATCAAAATAAATATCCTTTTGGTAATGATGAAAATAAATCTATTTATTTAGTTAATATTTTATGTGATTCTCAAGGTGGTAAAGATTTAATGTTAGATTATGTTGTTGGTAATAAAATTCCTTGTGTATTAGTATTAAATCATCAATTACCTACTGGTAATAAATTTATACCTAATGTTGAAACATTTAGTGAACAAGATTTAATTGAATGGTTAAGAACTGTTGTTTAAAGGGTAGCTCATTAATTATATTAATACAGCAAAGTATAATTATAAAAGATTGTATAGTATATACTGCAAAAAAAAAAATAAGGAACCATAAAAAATAATATATAATTTCAATATATAAATAAATTGTTAAAATTTTATTAAGCTATTTTGATTAAACTTTATAATATAACAAAGCAGTGACGTATAAAAATAGAAATAAAATATGCAACGGTCAATTGAAACATCGTTTTCTTTTATAAGTAATGATTCGGAATTGAGTATTATAAATCTATATGGTAGTTACGGGTACTACTAAAAATTAATTAGTAATTTTTCATATAATTTTATTAATAGTTCCTGCATACAAGAAGCCACAATTTAAGATTACAAATATTACAATTTTTCAATTTAATTGAAAGTAATGAACAAAATTCAGTTTGAAAATTTTTAAATAACTTCTATAAATATATTATATTATATATATACTTTTCAAATATCTATTTGCAAAAAGTAGAAAAATTTCCAACAACTTTTTCATTAATTTTTTTTGTTTGTTTTATTAAATTTAGGTTGAAAAATCTAAAGTTACCGAAATCACTTAATTTAAATTTTACAGTTGAAAAATTTCCCGAACGAAAAAGCAGAAAGAAAAAAAAAACTTGACTCCAACATATGACTTTTGTATTAAATAATCAAAATCAAATTCATATTCATAATAACCAACACCACAACCACCATCACCACCACAACTGCAACCACGACCACGATCATTCACTTTCTTTAAATAATATTATAATGTCATCTATACAACAACAAGCTACCAGTTCTACTTCAGAACCAATACCTAATGTTAATGACATACCAATAGTAAGTCCCAAATTAACTACAACCGATTTATCTTCATCTCCAAGTACTTCACCAAAATTACCTCCAACTATAAGTCAAGATATAAGAAATAATTGTGGTTTACCAGATACTTTACCAATAGTTAAATGTTTAGCAAGAGCAAGAATTCCAACAACTCAAGGTCCTGAAATTTTTTTACATTTATATGAAAATAATATCGATAATAAAGAACATTTAGCTATAGTATTTGGTGAAAATATCAGATCAAGATCTTTATTTAAACAAAAGAAAAATGATACTCAACAAGATAGAATGACAAGAGGTGCATATATTGGAAAATTAATACCTGGTAGATCTATTGCCGATTCAGATGGTATAAATACTTTAAAATTTGATAATGAAGGAAATTTAATTATTGATGAAAATACTTATATTGATCCAACTTTAGTTAGAATACATAGTGAATGTTATACTGGTGAAACTGCTTGGAGTGCAAGATGTGATTGTGGAGAACAATTTGATGAAGCTGGTAAAGTAATGGGTAATATAGGTCATGGATGTATTGTATATTTAAGACAAGAAGGTAGAGGTATAGGTTTAGGAGAAAAATTAAAAGCTTATAATTTACAAGATTTAGGTGCTGATACAGTTGAAGCAAATTTAATTTTAAGACATCCAGCTGATGGTAGAAATTTTTCTTTAGCAACAGCTATATTATTAGATTTAGGTTTAATTGAAATTAAATTATTAACTAATAATCCTGATAAAATTGTTGCTGTCGAAGGTAAACATCAAGAAGTTAAAGTTTTAGAAAGAGTTCCAATGATACCTTTAAGTTGGAGTCAAAAAGATGGTGAAAATACAGGAATTAAATCAAAAGAAATCGAAGGCTACCTAAGTACAAAAATTGAAAGAATGGGACATTTATTAGAAAAACCAATAAAAATTTAATAAACTTAACAAAACCAATAAAATACTAAAAAAAAAAAACAAGAATATATATTCAAACACATGATAAGTTGTGTGAAAAAAGATTTTTAATTAATATTATATATATTCATATATATTTATATAGAAACATCTGTAATAACGAATAAATGATAATAGACTTTAAACAAAAAATGTTAAAATTGGTTTTGAGATCGATGTTGGAGAAAAAATGCATCACGTGGACAGTCACGTTTCAGAGATTTTTCTTTAAATCGTGTGGAAAGTATAAGAGAGAAAAAAAAAAAAAATTTTTTAAGTTTGCCAAAAATCTTCATTATACATCACATTTCTAATTGTAAAATGACTGAATTAATATCAAGTTTTGAAAAAATATCATTATCTGATATCCCAAAAGAATCAATTAAATTCCCAGAATTATCAGCTGAAGAAAAAGCTTTAGGATCACAATTTGAAACTTTATCATCAAGATTAGATGAAACTGAAAATTTAATTCATTTAAATGACTCATTAAGAACTAAAACTTTTATTGTTGGTAATTTACCAAGTTCAAGTGATTTAAAAGTTTTTGAAAATGTTTATACATTAGCTTCAAAGTGGTCAAATAAAGAAGATTTAGCTAAATATAGACATATTTTAAGATGGGTTGATTTAATTCAAAATATTTTAATTTCAGTTCCAGAACCAATTAAAATTGATTATGATATTGAAATTCCAAGAGAAATAAAAGAAAAGAAAAAACCAGCTGCTAAAGAAGGTGAATCAGCTAAAAAAGAAGAAGTTAAAAAAGAAAAAACTAAAAGTCCTGCTCCACAAAAAGATGGTCAACAACAACAACAAGGTCAAAGAAAAGAATTAACTGAAGAAGAAAAGAAAGAAAGAGCTGCTGCTAAAGAAGCTAAAAAAGCTGCTAAAGCAAAAGCAAATCAAAATAATAATAAAGCTGCTGCTGCTACTCCTACACAACCACCAAATCCATCAATGATTGATTTTAGAGTTGGTTTTATTGAAAAAGCTGAAAAACATCCAAATGCTGATTCATTATATATGTCAACAATTAATATGGGTGATGAAGAAGGTCCAAGAATTGTTTGTTCTGGATTAGTTAAATATATTCCAATTGAAGATATGCAAAAAAGATATGTTGTTTGTGTTGCTAATTTAAAACCAGTTACTATGAGAGGTGTTAAATCATGTGCTATGGTTTTATGTGCATCAAATGAAGATACTGTTGAATTTGTTAATCCTCCAGAAGGTTCAAAACCAGGTGATAAAATTTTCTTCCAAGATTTTAATGGTACTCCTGAAAAACAATTAAATCCAAAAAAGAAAATTTGGGAAGCTGTTCAACCAAATTTTTCAACTAATGAAAATTTCGAAGTTACATTTACTGAAGAAGGTAAAGAACCTAAAAAATTGGTTAATGAAAAAGGTGAATTATGTAAAAATACTTCAATTGTGAAAGCTGATGTTAAATAGATTTTATAATATAATAATAATATATTAATTTCTAGATCCTAAAAGAAAATTTGAAACATTTTAAAATTTTAAATGTCGAGGTAGCGCAAATAAGGCAAAAAAAATCAAAAAAAAAATCTTTGGTGTTGTAATTACTATTATTCTATACTATCTATACTTCGATTAATTCATCATCTTCATCATCATCACTATCACTATCATCAGGTCCAGTGAATTTAATACCATTATTTGTTTTAATACCAGTTTGTTCCGGTCCAAACCAACCTTCTTCTTCATCATCTTCATCAGCTATAATATCTTCAATTTCACTATCATCATCATTTTCATCTTGATCCATATCTTGATCGTCTTCTTCATTATCCTCTTTTAAATCTTTACTAATAGTTAAAAATGTTAATAAATAATCATTTTTCTTACCAACTTGAACAATATCTTTAGCAATTTTATTTAAAAATCGACTTATTAATTTTAATGAAGATTGAAATTCAAATTTATTATTCATAATATATTTACCATGTTGAATTAATAAATTTTTAATCCAAATTAAATAAAATTCAAAATGTGGTGAATTATTTTTAATTAATAATTCTCCAATAAAATTAATTATTCTATTAACATAAATTATAGGTAAATCAGAACAAATTAATTGAATATCTTTAATAGGTATAGATTCTAAAATTTTATGAATTAAATAAGATTCATTTAAACGTAATGACATAATTAAAGCAATTAAATATTCTTTTTCTTTTAAGCTTTCTAAAGCTGCTTCTGGAGTTATATCAACATCTAAATCAAATGGATCAAAAATTAATTCTTGATTAATGGAATAAATTAATAAACCTTCTGTTGTTGCAGCTGCAAAAGCTGATGTAGTAGGTGAAAATTCAATTGCTGTAACTCTAACTTCTGGTCTATTTCTACGTTCACTTGGATCTCCACCACGTTGTGAACCTGGTAATGTATTATCTAATCTATCTTCTAAATCACTTAATTCACCTTGTTGATCAATTAAATCAGAATTTATTCCTGCATCAGTCATTTTTTTACTATTTAAAAATTGTAATGTACCATCTAATGACATATTTTCTGAAACAATAAATCTTTTTAATA
Source organism: Insectozyma bohioensis (assembly GCA_030582535.1). Classification (NCBI taxonomy): domain Eukaryota; kingdom Fungi; phylum Ascomycota; class Pichiomycetes; order Serinales; family Debaryomycetaceae; genus Insectozyma; species Insectozyma bohioensis. Next base: position 79,067 of record JAKTXL010000034.1, on the reverse strand, counting down.
ATACTTCATTATCAATATCATACATACATATTGAATTATTATTACCTGCAGCTAATAAAGTTAATCCATCAAATGAATAAGCAATACTTGAAAAATATTTACCACGATTTGAATTTTTAGAAATAAATTTATCTTCAAGATATCTACCATTTATAATATCTTTTCTACCATCAATTAAATGTAATTGTTTAGTATCTTCAATATCAAAAATAGATATATGACCATCTAATGTCAGCACTGCAATTTCTTTACAATCTGGTCTCATAGTTAAACATAATACATCACTTTGAATTTCTATTGGTTCAACAGTTTGATTTCTTGCAAAAATATTCCAAATTCTAATAGTTTTATCCCATGAAGCAGATGCCAAAATTGAATTTTCCATACCAAATGCAACACATGATATTGGACCTTCATGACCAGTTAAAGTATCTAATAATTGACCAGTTTGAACTGACCAAACATAAATTTCAAAAGTATCTTGAGATCCACCCACTATAACTTCACCACTTGGATCAACAGCTAAACAATTAAATTGAATTCTTTCAGTTGCTGTAAAAGTTTTAAAATTTCTAAAACGAATTAAATCAAATGCACGAATTGTACCATCTAAACTACTTGAAAATAATACTGAACCTTTTTTAGAAAATTTAACTTGTGTAACTGCTGATGAATGTTCTGTAAATGTCATTAAACAAAAACCTGATATAACATCCCATATTTTAATTTTCCCATCATCTGATCCAGTTACCAATCTTGAACCATCTGGTGAATAAGCTAATGTATTCATTGAATCAAAATGGCCTTGTTGTTTTAAAATATATGATTCTGATTGCCATTCATAAACTAATAATTGACCTAATTTTGATGAACCGAATGATAACCATTCACCAGTATTATTTATATTGACAGTATTTACAGTATTTTGACCCATAGATAACAGTTGTATTAAATTAAATCCTTCTCCAATTTCATATATTCTAAATTCACCATTAGTAAATCCAACAATTAATAAATTTGATTGTGGTCTAAATGTAGCACATTTTAATTTCCCATTAGCATAAAAAAAATTCTTTTCAGTTATTCTCCAATTCATTGGTTTATTACTTTTTTGTTTACTTTCTTCTTCTTCATCATCTTCTGATTCATCACTATCATCTCCTGGGGTTTCTGAATATTCCCATTTAAACAATGCTCCATCTTTACTTACAGTATATATAATTTCTTGATTTTCACTGAAAAATGCATTTATAACATAATCTCTATGACCAGAAAAAGTCATTGCAACATCTTTTTCGTCAGAATATAATGAATATATTTTAGCTGTCATATCTTTACTTGTAGATAATATAAATCTTGAATCTTGTGACCATGATAAATTTAAAACATCATCAAAATGTCCCAGATATACTTTATATCTAATAAATGGAGCAAATTGTCTATCTTCTGTTAAATCTGGAGTTTTCCAAATTTGAATAAATCTACCTATAGCTATAGCAAAAAATTTCCCACATGGACTAAATTTAATATCTTGAATTTTTGATTTAAAATTGAAATGATGTAAAACAATTCTTGATATAAAATTAACTAATATTGCTCTACCATCTTCATCTATTGATATCAATAAAGTATTTTGTTTATTTAATGTAATACATTGAATATTTTTTCTATGTTGATAATTAAATGTAAATGATTGACTTTTAATTAAATCAAAACAAGAAACTCTATTACCTACTGGTGATAATAATTTTGTTCCATCTGATGTAAATTCTAAATTACCTTGTCTATAAACTGTCCCCAATAAATTTGAGAATTTGAAATCGGATTTCATTATGGTAATATAAATATAATTAGAATATTGTTCTTGTAGATTCTATAAGATGGGATTGAAAAATTATGCAAAAAAAATAAAAAAAAAAAAAATTTAACAAAGATCTTCTCATCGAATGAACAGAAAAAAAAAAACCAATACCATCACCAACACCAACAACACCAATTTCATACCAAAAAAATAAATACTGCCTGAGAAGTTAAAGATATAACAATAAGAAATAAAAATTTAAGATGTCTACGGGTTTATCAAATAGAGTCATGAATATGAAGTTCATGCAAAAAGCAGAAGATTTAAAAGTGAATGAACAAAGAAAAGATGATGCTAAAAAAATAAAAGATTTATCTGAATGGGTATTACCACATCTGGAAAAATTAATAAAATTAGCATCATTAAAACCAAAAATTGAAACTATTGGATATGGTTCAATCATGAGTAATAAAAATTATAGTCATGTATCAACAACGACGAGAAGGTCTTGGGGTGGTTCAAAATTAGAAGTTGAAGAAATTGAATCTACTCTGAATAATAATCAAGAAACTGAATTACCATCATCTTCTCAAGATTTATCATCATTATGGAGAAAAAGAAAATTAGATAATTCAAATCAATCAACTAAGAAAAAGCGTATAATATAAGATAATTACAAAAAAAAGATTTAACTATTTAACTATTTACAAAATCAACTAAATTTGCATGACATTTCACTTTTTCTTCTTCCTTGTATTATTCTTACCATTATTATTATTATTATTTGCATTATCATCATCATCATTATCACCAAGGAAATTTCCTTTGATCAAAACGTCCCTGGCGGCAGAATTTATATGTTTGAATCGATCTGGTCCTAAATGTATACCTCCATACCAACGACTAACTACAATTATAACATTCCAGGCATCCATCATCTAGATATATATATATAAGTTAGTAAAATTTATTATGTTTTTTAAAAAATATACATAAAATTAATTTGTAAATACATACCTGTAGTAAATGTAATAATCTTCCTCCTGCGGCTGTCTCTCCATCATCATCACAATCTTGATAAATAACTCCATTTTTCAATTCAATTCTCCAACTTGATATATTATGAGTTGCTCTGGCTATTTTTTTATCAGTCACCAAATTATTTAAATAATCTTGTGCTTCTTTTAAATCATGAACTTCTCTTGCATAAGCAATAAATGTAGAATTTCGATCTATTATAGGATCAGATTGTTTCCAACCAATAGTTGGATCTATTATTTCTTGAGGTATTTCTATCTCTTGTTTTTTAGAAGGAATTGGAGAATTCTCTTTTATTGGTTTTGAATCTTGAATTAATGGTTCTGGATGTTCTTCAATATATTGATCAAAAAATTCTTGCAATTCAGTCAATAATTCAAATAATATAACTTGACCTGGCATATATAATTTATCTAAAATTTCTTTAATATTTTTTTCTAAATAATTAGTATCCGTAAATCTTGAATTATTTTCATTGATTATTTGTAGTATTTCAGGTTTTATCTCTGGATAATCTTGAGGAAAATTTAATTGCATACCTACTAATTCATGATTAGGGATTTTAAATGTATATATTTGAGGACCAATATTTGTTGTTAAATTTGGGTATATTGCATCAATTGCACTAATTTCATCATGTAATTCTTCAACTGTCATTTTATCATTGATAGAAAGATTTGATACTAAATTTTTTTTTTCTTAGTATTTTGAAAAGAAGAAAATATTTCATCTACAACCCAATCAATTCATTATGCCACCAACTGCTAAACAATTAAAGGATGAAGGAAATAAAGCATTTGCCAATAAAGAATTCAAAAAAGCAGCTAAATTATATAGAGATGCTATTCAATTAGATATGTATAATCCAATACTATATTCAAATCGAGCTCAATGTTTTTTAAATATCGAAGATTATAATCGTGCATATCAAGACTGTATAAGTGGATTGAATTTAGGTGGAACATTACCAATAGCTATAAAATTAAATTATAGAAAAGGATTAGCTTTAAAAGGTTTAAACAGAATAAAAGATTCAAGAAATGCATTTGAAGAAGTTTTAAAATTAGATCCAAATAATCAATTGGCGAAAAATGAATTAAATACTTTACCTGATGATAGAGAAATGGATATAGATCATGAAGAAGAAATAAATATACCTATAGAAAAAGTTGATAAATTACCTTTAGAATTTGAAAATTTACTTAATCAAAAACAAAAAAAGGATGATATTGATACGGAAGAACAGAAATCATCATCAATACCTAAATCGTCACCTTCTGTTGATAAAGAAATTAATGAATTGTTTGGAAACAAACAAAAAGAGAAACCAAAAGCAAATCTTCAAAATAAGATTGAATCAAATGAAAAACTGCCTATGCATTTTTTAACTGCTTTGAAAAATTTACCTGATGAAAAAAAATTGAATGGTTTTAAATATATTTTAAATTTAACTGATGAAGATTATGAAAATGTTTTTGGTTCTTCTGGAATTGATACTGAATTTTTACAATTCTTTTTGGATGCTGTTCAATATTGTTCAAGAAATAATAGTAGTCTACCAAATTGGAATAATGTAGTTCTACAACATTTAAAACAATTTGAAAATTTTAAAAGATTTGATCTTTCAATGATAATGTGTGATGATAATGTTAAAAAACAAATTCTACAAAATATTGAAAAATTGTATCCTAATGATTTGCATTTATATAAAAAATATTTATCTATATAGCAAAATTTAATAATGCTTAATTTCTAAATTTTTCATTAACCCTTTATGGGTTGTAGAAGTTGAAATTGGTTGAATTGACAAAAATGTTGGAAGGAATTTCTCATATTCAATTTCAAAGAAAATATTAGTTATTATAGGTAAAATAAACAAGGTTGAAAATATAAGCATACCACAAATGAATATGAACAAATACAAATTAGATTGAAATCTTCTTCTTCTTTTTTGACGTTTTGATAATATTCTTGGTCTTATTTGATTACCGGGTCTTAACCAAAATAGCATTAATGTGTGCCATTTATCAGCATAAGGTATTAATAATATTGGTACTTGAGCATACAATATAACATGTGCCGCAATAACATCCCCTGCAAAATAGGACATTTCAGTTAACTTACAAATAAATTCTCTTAATGGTTGGGTAATAATATAAAAACCTAAGCCTGCACTTACCCATTTTCCAGACCACCATGAACGATTAGATCTATCGTGTCTAAATTCTTTTGAAACAAAGATGATGGTAATAACTTGTAAAAACCAACGTTGAATTAAAACTGTTAATGTGAACCCCAATACAGTTCTTGGAAAATTCCAATTTTGCAATAACCACAAAAACTCAAAAAATATTACATGATTAATTACAGCAAACCAATGTACAACTGTTGCAATAACTGAAGGAAACTTTTTACAAGCTAAAGTAAATAATGGACCAGTAATAGTTGAAACAACAAAAAATACCAATAAAATCAGTGCATTAAGTATAATTGGTCCGATACTAACAATTAGAATTCTCATTATACTATTAACTGGATAAGTACCTCTAGTTTCATTTTGTGAATTAGCAAATAAATATGCAAAAGCAACTAAAGAAATCACTGATAATTGAAAAATCGACTCAGTTAAAACAAGCTTGATCCTTGATGGTTTGACTTCACTAACAACTTTAATTTCTTCATTAATGCTATACCTCTTGCTTTTAACACCAACAATACGACTTCTTCTTAATCTAGTAAAATTAATCCATGAAGATAACCTTGGTTTACTATTTCCCCTATGTAACCATTGAATAAAATCCTTATAATCCAAAAAGAAATCATGCCATGAATATTGGTTTGGGTTATATAAAAAAGGACATATCAATAAACCAATAATCGTTATCCAAAAATATACCAACAGAGTGATCCACATAGTTATTGAACAATAAAATATTAATAATCCACATATAACACCATAATATAAGCTTTCACTGGCAAATCTGGAATAAAGTGTTGCAAATGGGACACGTATGGTAGCAAATCCTCTACCAGTTGCAAGATATCTTGCTCCACCAACAGATATATCACTTGCTAATGAATGGCCATAAATTTTACAAACAAAGACTTCAAATAGTGGTGATAATGAAGCAAATTGTTTACCTAATCTTGTTATTGCTTTATAAAATCCTCTTTCAGTTAACTCTTGAACTCCTAATGGAACAAATGAAATCACGAAAACGATGAAAATTGAAAATATACATCTTTTAAGCCAATGAACTACTGGAATCAAATTATAACAACCAAATGGACGTTTAGGATCAGTTATTGGTCTAAATTTATCATATTCACAAATGACACTTTCATTAGTCAATGCTGCGAGGTTGGCTCCAACAAGTAAAAATAATTCAATTGAAAATATTATAAATACATTATTTAAATGGAATCCAGGATGAGCATAATAAAATGATAAAAATCTATCCAAAGGTAATTGAGTACCTAAATAAAAATATTCTCTAGAAAGCATTTGTTCACCCATACCTGCACCGATTTTAGTAGTGAAATTCAAAATTGATCCAAAACCCAAATCTCTACCTTTACCACATTGCATATATTCACAATGTTTAATTCTTCCTCCTCTTATAAGAACATTTATACCGGCATATATATCTTCATTTAAATGTAATCCTTTCTGTGCTTTTGATACACCTCCACGTGTAGTCATAAAAATCCCATTTAAAAAATCAGGATGTCCATAATGTAATTTTCCTCCAATATGTGCTAAAGTCCTAGCAAATAAAGTACCAAAAGTTTGCTCTTTACCAGCTGCAACATCACCAAGAATACCAATATTTTCGGAAAAAATATATTCTCTTGTTCCAATAATTGCTACAGGATATGCCAGATCAGATGTTTTCAAATCATTTGCATAGGGATCTAATGGAAACGTTGCTTCTTCAAATTCGGCTAATACACTTCTTATTTTAAGGCATTCTTCTAAATAATTATCTTGATTGGCATCTACCAATTGAATATATTCACCCCTGCAGAAAATTAATGAATGATTTTGGTTATCTGATTTTCCATCACCGAGAATTGGATTTCCTGATAATTTTATTCTATATTTCGGTTCACGTTCTCCATTTTCTAAAATCAAGCAACTTCCATCAACTAATGCAGAATAATAACTAACTTCACCAGTTTTTTCATCCAACTCCTCGTCAAGATAACAAATTTGAAGCTCTGGGTATGCCCTTAATAAAAATTCAGTATTTTCTTTTTCTTCCAAAGTAAAATATCTCATTCTTTGCATTGAAGTTATAATTCTAAATTTTCTATGTGCCATAATTGCAGCTTGTTCTAATTTCTCTGCTTCACTTCCAAATGCTTTCAGATCTGGATTTTCAACATCAAATAAAAGTTTAATTGCACGAGAATAATTCATGAAACCTGAAATGGTTCTGTAAAGTGTTTGAGATCTAAGTGAAGCCCAAATTCTAGTTCTAAGAATATATTCAGGAGTAGCTACTTTAAATCCAACAGAATAATAAGGCAAATCATCAACTTTTTCTTTTCTATATTCCGCTGAAGATGAATCTGTTTCAAACTCTTCTGCAAGCATTTTAGTATCTTTAACAAAACAAGTCCATTCTAATGGATGTAATTGTTTCAAGTATTCCAACATAGTAACATGTGAATATTGTTCTTCTTCTCTAATAATTTCTCTTAAAGATAAAGTTATCTTTTCACTATAATGAGGAATTAATACAGTAAATGACGGCATTAAATGAACTGGACTCACTTCGGGCATTGGTGTTGATAATGACTGAGCAAAAAATGTGACTCTTCTTTGAGCTTCAGATTGATCCTTAAAAAGTGATGATTTAATAGATTGATCTTCTTGTGACACGAAAAATATTGGCTCTTTTAAAATAGAGCCACCTTCAACACCAGGGGTATCAATTTGTTTATAAATAAGTTTCTGTACATGTTCCAACGAAATTAGATGTTCACGATACATTGAAATAATTATTGAATTCCAAACTTGTGATACTAATAATTTACTTTTAATAGTTTTATCACCAGAAACTGCAATAATTTTTGAAAATATTCTTTTTGGTAGCCTTGAAAATATATTTCGCCAGGGAGTCCATATTGAAACACCAATATAAAATGATCGACAGACTGAAAATATCGTATTCCATACAATATACCACAAATAGGTATCTAAAAAGAATAATACCAAATCTGTTAAATAAATTAAACCTAAAACAATTTGAGTTTGTCTGGAACATAACCAACTTCCTAACCATGCCTCACCAGTACATCTATTCATCTTCATAATACTTAACTCTCTGATTGGATCTCTTACTGAAAGGGTAAGAAAAAAATACGATTCAAGAAATTTTGAAACAAATATAGCAAACCATAAACCATATGATGCAATTCTATCACCTTCTGTTAGTGCATAAAAATTAGTTACGAAATACCTCCGAGCTAAAAAACTTCTCTCAGTTGATTTTGGTGATTTAGTAAACACTTTTCCTAATGGAACAGCAGATAAATACATTACCATTATTACTGAATAAGAAAATTGTAATGATGCTATAACAATCCCTAAAGTTGTTTGAACATTTCCAGGACACCAAATAAATAAATAGACACTTGGACCAGTATTTATTATTAAAGAAATAAATAAAAAAATTAATCTACCAGTAACAGGTTGAGCTCCAGACCATTTTCTAGGAACAAATGTAAGTTCAAATAATAAACTAATAAAATCAATAATAATGGCAATACTTCCAGCTAATGATAAAACAGATAATCTTGTTTGTTTGGTTGGTTGGTTATCTAATGATGGTTGATAATTGCTGGTATATAATGTTGGTGAATTGAATAAAGTATAATACCAGAATACAGCTACATGAATAATCCAAACTCGATGAAAATTAACTAAAAGATGAGACCAACCTCTACGTTCTTTAAAAGTTTTATAAAATGCTTTGTTCCATAATATTTCATTCAATCTTGGATATCTATCTCCTGGTTGTAAACTCATTAATTTTGTTTTTTTATCAGCTAATGTTAATCTTTCAAGACCTTGTTTGTACCAAAATAATTGATTCATATCATCATATCCAATTACCGAATCATGATCTTTATCACGTCTATGATATTTTCCATCAATGAGAACATAAGATTGATCTCTATAAAAATTGTATAAAGGAGTAATAATATGATCAAGAAAACTATGAGTAACTGTTGCCACTGGTGTATCAGGATCAATTGAAAAATAATAGTCATTACAACTTTTGAAAATAAAGCATATACATTCTGGCATAAATCTAATATTATTTGCTTCGCCCCAAACTAAAAGATATAATGCTAATTGGATTACTGAATCAGTTGGTGATAATGCTAGCATATTTGTTGCCCATTGATCTTCAGCTTGTTCTAAAGTTGGAATAGGTTCATTAGTATCCTTCAATCTACCATTTTTAGTTACATTATCATAACCAATAAAATCATCAATATCTAATTGAGCAGCAAAATACCATTTTCTAAAATTAGAATTGAAACCACCAATATAATCTGCATGTACAGATCTAAGCGCGTGAGTTGGACCTAATCTTGAAGCTCTTGAATCTAATAATCTTAATAAATAATCAAACATATTTCTTGTATTATCAAATTGAAATCCAAAGATGGTGGTTAATTGTAAAAATATAGCTTCAATATCTTCTCTTGAAATAGGAACACTTTCTGGTGGATTCCAAGCTGGATAAGGATCAAATTTATTTGAATATATATCATATATACTATTTTCTGCCAATACTTCACCTGGATTACGATCATGATCTTTTCCATCACTTTGTCCTAGCTTTTCAACTTCTGCCCATCGACTTGAATTCACATATGGAGTTTTAAACCCGCTTAATGGGAATGTTGGTGTATACCCTTTTGGATCATGTTCTTAACAAAAAAAAAAAAAAAATTGTTAGTAATTGGGGGTTGCTAAACCCGCTTTATCATTTATTGGTTAATCATACCAATTGCAGTTGCGGTTCTCTTAAGTAATTCAATTGGATCTGATTCATCCTTTCCACGATGCAGTGATTTTGATTTTCTCTTCTCCATAAGTTATATCTGGTTGAATTGTTGTATTGCTTTGGTTGTAAATAAAAAGGTGGAGAGAAAAATAAATTCATTTTTTTTTTTTTCTATTTTTTTTTATCTATATATCTTCTAATACAAATTCTATACAATCAATCTAAATCAAAAACAACCAAAACAACAAACTTTTATTGATCTTCTTCTTCTTCTTCTTTACCAAATTCTTTTTCCCAAAATTCGGATTCAACTTTTTCTTTAACTCCATTATAAACAATTCTATTTGGTGTATGCTTTCTTAAAAATAATGAGGATTTTGAAATTTTATTTTTAGCAGCCATCTCAATTAATGTATCTTTTATTAAATGTGGATCAATACCTTCACTCAATAAACTAGCTACTAATCCAGTAACAATTGGAGAAGCCATTGAAGTTCCTGACAATACTTGAGATTTTCCAAATTTTCTAGCATCAACACTTTCAACAAAAGCACCACTAGCAAATAAATCAACACATTCACCCCAATTTGAAAATCCAGTAACAGAATCGGTAAAATCATCAATTGCACCTACTGTAATAGCATGACTTGAACTTGCTGGACTTGTCATACATGCATTTATATTTGAATTACCTGCAGCCACAACAAATACCAATCCTGATTTAGTAGCTTGTTCAATGGCTTTATTCAATACTTGATTTTTAAATGCTCCCAAAGATAAATTAGCTACACCTTTAAAACCAGTTTGTTCACGATGTTTCACAGCAAAATCAATTGCTGATAAAATAGTACTTAATGAACCTGCCCCTTTACTATTTAAAGCTTTAACTTCAACAATATTGACATTTTTAGCAACTCCAAAAGTAACAGAACCAATTAAACCAGCTACATGAGTTCCATGACCATTTAAATCACCTGGACCTTCATTAGTAAAATCATAACCAGTATAAGCTCTACCTTCAAATTCAGGATGATTAACTTCAACACCAGAATCAATGACATAAGCATTTACTCCTTGACCCATAAAATCAGTATCATATATATAAGGATAACGTTTATTTGCTTGCATTCGTTTTCTTCTACTAATTCTTGCCAAATGTCTAGGTGCATTTTCTTGAACATCAAAATCATAACTATTAACAATCACATCTTTAGTAATTTCTTGAACCAATGGACATCTTTTTAACCTTGCGAGAATATCTTTTGAAAATTTTCCTGAAAATCCTTTAAATTCGCCAATATTTATTGAATTGATAATTAATTCTTTAACTTGTAAATGTTTAGGATATTTTGCATCATATTCAATAAAATTATCTAACGATTCGGTTGTTTTTAATGATACAAAATATGATTCATCATCATTACAATGACTAACGGTTAATATAATTAAAAATAATACAGTTTTGATAAGCATTATTGCCTCTATGTTATAAATATCTAATTCATGTTCAACTTATCATTGATGGATATGTTAACTATTTATTATTGAAAATACATAACAAATAATATTGAAATTTTACATATTTTTGATATTCTATATTCAAAATTCATGTTTATTATATTAATAGAGATTGGTTAATTTTACTAAATTATATGATATGCATCGGCTATAAAACCAATTATTTTGTATTATCATACGCCACCTAATTCTAATTATAAAATTCATCATCGGTATCTACAGATTCATCAAAACCTTCATCCATCAATTTATGTTCAACACCATTAAAAGCAATTCTATTAGGTGAACCTTTTCTAAGTATAAATGAAGTTTTAGAAATTTTATTTTTAGTAGCCATTGAAATTAATTCCAGTCTAATTAATTCAGGTTCAATACCTTCACTTAATAAATTTGCAACAATTCCAGTTACTATAGGAGCTGCCATTGAAGTACCTGATAAAATTTGAGCTTTACTATAATCCATATTATTAGGTTGTATACTTTTAACAAATACACCACTTGCAAATAAATCAACACATTGACCCCAATTCGAAAAACTTGCTATTGAATCATTATAATCATCAATTGCACCTACTGTTATTGCATAAGGTGAACTTGATGGACTTGTTGTACATGCATCTAAATTTGAATTTCCAGCAGCTACTACAAATACCATACCTGTTTTACTTGCTTGTTCTATAGCTTTATTTAAAATATTATTTTTAATTGCACCTAATGATAAATTAATTACACCCATTTTTTCAGATTTTAATCTATGATTTACACAAAATTCAATAGCTTGAATAATTGTACTTAATTGTCCAGAACCTTTTTCATTTAATGACTTAACATCTATAATTTCTACTTTTTTTGCAACTCCATAAGTATGAGATCCAATTAATCCAGCAACATGAGTTCCATGACCATTAATATCACCAAATCCAGTATTTGTTAAATCTTTACCCCATCTAGCACGTCCTTGAAATTCAGGATGACCAATTTCAATACCTGAATCAATTACATATGCATTAACTTTTTTACCAATAAAATCATCATCATAAATATAAGGATATTTTTTTCTTGGTAATAATTTTTTACTACGACTTATTCTTGCTAAATGTTTTGGTGCATTTTGTTGAATTTTTAAATCATATGAATATAACATTATATCTGGTGATATATCTGATATTAATGGACATTTTTTAAATCTATAAATCATTTCATTTGAAAAATTCCCACTAAATCCACTAAAATTACCTATTTGAAATCTTGATTCAACTAATTCTTTAACTTGTAATTCTTCTGGATATGTTTGATCATATGCCATAAACGTTTCATATGACTCTTCTGGATTAAGTGATATTAAAAATGATTTTGAATATATGACCTTCGTAAATATGAAAAGTAGGATGATTTTTAATACCATTTGTGTTTCAAAGCTGCAAAAAAAAAAAAAAAAATCGAGAGCGAAAAAAAAATTAATATCAAAATATTTTTTATAATACAAGTTTTTCCATTAAGTTTTTTCCCCTATTTATCTAATATACATAAAATTTTATACATCTAAACTATATTTTATTTCAAAGTTTTAAAAAAGTCAGCTTTTTCTTCTTCTGAAAGATTTGAAATAAAATCTTTCATAGCAGCAATACCTGAAGATGGATCTTCTTTTAATAATTTAGTTATATTTCTTCTTGAATTTTCAGATTTTAATTCTTCAATTCTTTTTTGTAATTTACCATGATGTTCTTCAATCCATGTACTTACAGCTTGATCGTCATCATATTCAACAGTTGGCATCCAACTTCTTAATCTTGAAACTTTTTCTAATTTAGAAGCATTATTAGTAACTTCACCAATTAATTTCAATACATATTCTTCATTTAATCTTCTTCTTAATCTCCAGAAGAAATATCTTCTAGCTTCAACCCATTTAAGTTCTTTTCTAATAACTCCTTTAGCCAACATTCTACCTGATCTATCATGTAAATCAGCAAATTGAACAGAAATTTGAGCATAAATTGGTAATAAAACTTTTTCTCTAGCAATTAATTTAGAAGAAATTTGAGAATGTTCTTCTGATGATAATGAAGAATCATTTAATTTCTTCTTCAATTCAGAATAAGTTGGATCTAATCTTTCCATAGTTGCTAATAATTTATCTCTTCTATATTTAATACCAACCATACCTTCTGGTTCTAAAACACCACCTCTTGAATCAATATCAGCATACATTTCCATCATATCAGCATTAATTGTTGGATCAACAACAACCCATGAACCACCTCTTAATTCACCATTTGGTGGAATATAAGTAAAAATTGGTTGTTTAAAATCAACCAATGCATCAACAATAAATGAACCATATTTTAAAACTTCATTATACATATCTCTTTGACCACCAGAGAAACCTCTCCAATTAGCTAAAATCATTAATGGTAATTGTTCACCATTATTAAAATCATTAATAGCTTGAGCTGTTTTAAAAGCACTATTTGGATACCAAACTTGACCAGCTTCTTGAATTAAAGCTTCAGTTGAATTTGGATTAGCAGGATCAGCAGGAATTAAATTTTCAATTGTTCTAGTTTCAACACCAATAACACCAATTGGAATACCTCCTAATCTTGCTCTACCAACAACAACACCTTTTGCCCATCCAGATAAAGTTTCTTGGAATGAATTTTTATCAAATAAACCTGATTCAAATTCTCCATCATCGGTAGTTTTACCTTCAATCATCCATCTAACATCAAATGGTTCTTGTTTTGGTGGATAATAATCAATATCTCTATCCCATGGATCTTCACCTTCTAAGATTGGTACTGGCATACCTCTTTTAGCTGGAATATATGATAACCATTCTAAAATTTTTTCAACACCAGCTAAATCATCATTAGCAGTTAAATGTGATACCCCATTCTTATACATAATTTGAGTACCACCTAATTGTAAGTTTGAAGAATAAACTTCTCTACCTAATAATTTATTAATAGCTGGAGCACCAGTTAAAATAATTGGTTGACCATCAATTTGAATAGCTCTTTGACCTAATCTAACTAAATAAGCACCAATACCAACTGATCTACAAGTAACTAAAGTAATGGTAAAAATATCTTTATATGCTCTTGAGGTGGCACCAGCAATTAAACCAGAACCTTTCAAACATTCAACACCTAAACCATCTTCTGAACCAATAATTGCAGTAATTACATGACGTTCTTGACCTTCTTCAACAACTCTTTCAGTTACAACTGAATCTAATTTTCCATCTTTTTCTAATTTAAGTTTACCTTCTGGAGTTAAATATAAATATCTAAAACCTTTTTCTGGTTCACCTTCTTCATTCCAAGCAACTTGATAGTATGGAATTAATTCTTCAGCAACACCAATTCTTGCACCTGAATTTGCAGAAAGATAAATTCTTGGGATACCCATTGATCTAGCTAATTCAGTACATTTATTAAAATAAATATCTTCTTCTGGACCAAATGAACCAATTTTATGAGTAATATCATTAGCAACAATAATAAATTGTCTACCACGAGGATATTCTGGTGTTTTAGCAGTAACTTTGAAACCAACCATACCAACTTTATTTGAACCTGGTTCTCTTTCAATAGCAGTTAAACTAATATCATTTTCATCACTAATTAATTCTAATGAAGTGAAAACATCCTTTGGTGGTTTTTTACCATATTTTTTCCATTGAGATAAAGTTGCTTGTCTAAATAATTCTGGGAAATCATAAACATAAGTAGTACCCATATTATGAGCTTTATAACGTTTTGGTTGTAAAGATTCTTTAGCTGGATATGGAGTTGAAATCGGTCTTAAATGCATTGAACCTGGATGACCAATTGATTTGAAAACCCAATCACCTTTAGTATTTTTAACTTCCATATATAATTCAGATTTAACAACATAACCAGAAACATTATTAATCATGGCTCTTAATGGGAATGAATTACCTTGTAAATCAGCACAAACAATTCTAATTTCAGCACCAGTAACTCTTAATCTCCATAATCTTCTACCAAATCTTTCTAAAAATGATCCAAAAGCAGCTTCAACTTCAGATGGTTGAACATTGAAAACATTTGAAAAATTAATAAAAATATGATTTAAATCAGAATTAGAAGTATCAATAACTTCTAAAGTATCTAAAATATCACTCATTAATCTATTTGATTCAGCAATTAAATATTCACTAATACTAATATCATCTCTAATAATACCAGTTCTAACAATACCTCTAGTGAAAAATCTTTTATCACTTGGTGAATTTTTACCAACAGCTTCATAAACATGAATATTTCTATTATTGGTGAAAATTGGTTTAATATCAAAATTAGCTAATCTTCCTAATTCTAATTGGAAAGCTAAAGCTGGTTCAATATGTCTAATAACTTTATTTTCTAAATAATCTGGACCTGAATAAGTATAATATTTAGGATATTGACCAATATGATGAGCAAAAACAAATGTAATACGACGAATACAAGTATTTTGTAATTCTTCTTTAAATTCTTCTAAAATTTCACGAATTCTAGTTAAATATTCTTCTTCATTTGAATAACCATCAATATTAGTGATTACAATATTTAAAACATTTAATAAACTTTGAGGTTGTTTTGAATCTGTTTTGAAACTAATACCATCACTAATTTGAACTTTTTCTAAAGCTGCAGCTAACATTTCATCAACATCATCTAAATGTCTACATGGAATTAAAACCCCAGTTCTTGTTAAATGTTCAGTTTTTGAATCAATAACAAATGATAAATCACTAACTGAAGCAGCGTGTTTCATAGTAGTAGCAGCAGCTTCTTCATCAATTGAAGCTTGAACACCATTAAATCTTGATGAAGTTCCATTATTTGGTAAAGTAAATTTCCATTCAATAATAGGTAATCTATCATGGAAATGATAATCAATTAAACCTAATTCATAAGCTCTATAAGATCTTCTAACATAAACTTCGGCAGCAGCAATTGCAACCCATTCATCAGCATTAACGAAAAATTGTGATAAAACATCAAATACAGTATGTTTTGAATCAACAACTTCTTGAATAATTTCTAATTTTGGATTTCTATGTTTAGCATAAACTTCACCATAAGAAGTTTGTAAAACAGCTGATCTTAAAATATGTTCTAATTGATCTGATCTTTCTTTAATTGAAGGTAATGAACATTGAATTAAAATTTCTTTTGATTTTAATGAAACTTTAGCACAAACTCTAGAATCTAATTCAACTAATTTTTTTAAGGATTCTCTAATTGAAGCAGCGACTGATGAATTTGATTGTAATAATGGTTGATATTCTTCTAAAATAGCTAAAACTAAATTATTTTTTGCACTAACTCTTGAATGAGATAAACTTGTTGCAATAACTTTTTTCAAATCAGATTTATTTTCATCTCTTAATTTTAAAATAACATCATCTTCTCTAGTAATTTCACCAGAAAATAAACTTTCAACATTATAATATTCATTAATTAATGAAGCAAAGAAATCATATTCATGTTCAACTAAACCATTTTGATATCTTTTAGCAATTGAAACTAATGGTTCAACAATATCACCTAATAATGAATTATCCAGTTCTGAAATTGTTTTATTAATTAATTTTAAAATTTGTTTAGCTGGGAAATCAGCATTTCTTGATTGGGTTCTATCAATCAATGCAGTTAATGATTCATCTAATTTAGAAGGTAATCTTGAATGTAAAGCAGAAATATATTGTTGCCATTCAGAATAAGGTAATTCTTTATCTTTTAAAACATTAATTAATTTTTTTAAAGTAGAATTCATAATAACTTGATTATCATAACCTGCTAAAATATTTTTCAAAATTGAAGTATAATGTTGGAATTTATGTACAGGTTTTGAACCTCTAACATTTGGTTCACCCATTTCTGGAATAGTACCTTCAAAAGGTTTTGCATGTTTAACTTTTGATGGATCATCTAATGCTAAAATAGCCAAGATATCACCAGCATTAACAGTTGAACCTGGTTGTTTAATTAATTGAACAATACCATTTTCTTGAGCAATTAAAGGCATACACATTTTCATAACTTCAACTTCAGCATATGCTTGACCAGCAACAACATGTTCACCACTTTCAACAACATATTTAACCAATTTACCTGGTGATGGAGTTCTTAATTGAGTTGGATCATTTTCAACTTCTAATAAACAAGTTTTACCATCAACTGATAATCTTGTAGCTGCGGCTTCTTCTTTCCAATAGACAGCTCTTGATTTACCACCTAAAGTACATAATAAACCACCATCGGATAAAGCTCTAGCACCAACAGTACAACTAGAACCATTTAAAAATAAAGTATATTTATCTTCTGAAGATTTTGTTGCAGTAAATTTATATCTTTCACCTTCATAAATAAATTCAACTGGGAAAATAGTTTTTAATAAATTTTTATGAGGAACTTGACCTTTTTCCAAAGATTGAATATAATCTTTATATTCTTCTTCAGCTTGAATATGAGCTTTTGTAACAGCACCACAAACTACAGCAACAACAGGATCTGGTCTTTCTGCAGTTAATTTTTTAGTAATTAATTCATCTAACCAACCAGTTGTTATAGTATTATCTTCAAAATCAGGAGTTTCTAATAATTTAATTAAATATTCAACAGTAGTTCTAAAATCACCTCTAATACTTAATTCTTTTAAAGCAACAACCATATGTTTTCTTGAAGCTTGACGATTTTCACCAAATGCAAAAATATGACCAAATTGAGAATCAGAAAATGAATGAATAGATGATTGATTACCAACTGAAAAATAACCCCAAACATTTGATGAAGATCTAAAATTTAATTCATGTAATGAACCACCACTTGGTTTAAATCCTTCACCTGGATCTTCTGAAGTTATACGACATGCAGTACAATGACCTTTTGGAGATGGTCTTCTTTGACTTGTTAAAGAATTTTCAGTTTTAAATTCAAAATCAATTTCAGTTGAAATATGAGGATCAACACCATATAAAGTTCTAATATCTCTAATTCTATGCATTGGAATACCCATAGCAATTTGTAATTGAGCTGCAGGTAAATTAACACCAGTAACCATTTCAGTAGTTGGATGTTCAACTTGTAATCTTGGATTTAATTCCAAGAAATAAAATTTATCTTCAGAATGAGAATATAAATATTCAACAGTACCTGCTGATACATAACCAACTAATTTACCTAATCTTACAGCAGCATTTTCCATTTCTCTAAAAGTTTCTTTTTTAGATATAGTTACAGGAGCTTCTTCAATAATTTTTTGATGTCTTCTTTGAACTGAACAATCTCTACCAAATAATGAAATATTTGTACCATATTGATCAGCTAATAATTGAACTTCTAAATGTCTTGCATCACCAGCTAATTTCATAATAAAAATTGGTGAACCAGGAATTTCATTAGCAGCTTGTTGATATAAACTTATAAAATTATCTTCACTTTCAACTTTTCTAATACCTTTACCACCACCACCTTCAGATGCTTTAATCATAACTGGGAAACCAATTTTTTTAGCTTTTACTAAACCATCTTCAGGACTTGTACAACAACCTTGTGAATAAATTTCTTCAGAAACAGAAACTAAATTAGTTTCAGGATCAACTTGAACTTCATCAACACCAGTACCTGACCAAGGAATACATGGAACTTTGGCATGTTGAGCAACTATAGTAGAAGAAATTTTATCACCTAAAGATCTCATAGCACTACCAGGAGGTCCAATAAATATAATTTTTTTAGGTGAAGCAGCTAATTTTTCAGGTAATAAAGGATTTTCAGAAGCATGACCCCAACCTGCCCAAACAGCATGAACATTAGTATTTTCAGCAATTTCAACAATTAAATCAACATTTGCATAATTATTATTATTAGTACCACCTGGTACTTCAACAAATTGATCAGCCATTCTAATATATTCAGCATTAGCTTCCAAATCTTCAGGAGTTGCCATTACTGTAAATTGTATAGCTCTTTCATTACCAAAAGTTTCATAAGCCCATTTTCTAACGGATCTAATTTCTTTAACAGCTGCAATACCATTATTTGCAATTAAAATTTTAGATATGACTGTATGACCTTGATGTTGTTTAACAAAATCAGTAACTTTTGAAGGTTCTGCATTTTTTATTGAATTTAGACCCAAGAAATGTGGTGGTAAAGTTTGATGTAAAGCTGTATAATCCAGGATTAAAGTTGAATTTGGCATGATATTATTAAAAATATGTTTAAATGATAAAAATTTGGGGAATATTAAAAATTTTAAAGGTTTATATACAAATAATTTTGATAATAAATTTGATCTATTCACAAGTTTGTTAGTATAATTATAAAGATAATGAGATAATTTCCATCCCATAAAATGAAAGAACGAAGGAATCAAAAAAAAATGAAATGAAACAACGAAAATAAAAAGAAAGTATAATAGATAGATAAGGAGACCCTGTTACCAATATATGAATATTAAATGAAGCCTTTTTCTTTGTTATTGTAATGTCAATATATTTTTCCCAATTCAATTGCCTCTCTTTGTCAAATTTTGTGATTTAATTTGGCTGCCCTTTTTTTTTTATTTTTTCGGGTTTCATTTTCAATTCATTTCGTGATGTCTGTAAATTTTCCGTTTGTTTTTCTTTTGTTATTGTTTGGCATTAGGCGGGGCGTAAGTGTTTTGCTGCTGGCTGTACTAACAAAACAAAAAAAACATTACGCATCCTAAACTATTCTCTTTTCGGACTTGGTGGGATGAACTATCATTTTGATTATACAATTGATTTCTCTTCGATTATCAATTATCATAAAGTAAATATTGATTAATTCAATACATATCTCTATTAACAATGATATATCCCAACCAAATTCTAAGTTATTCAATTCATTTCATTTCTATATTGATTTTTCAATTTATTTGATTCCTCGGGATTATCTCAAATCTAGTAATGAACATACCTTTTAATAAAAAAAGATTTATACGTTTTTATAATGGAATAATAAATTTAGGATTTATATAATGATTTTAATCTTGTTATAAATAAATATTTTAATGATTTTTTATATATCTTGTCAATATTTTTGAAAAAATTCCAATTCTATAATAGGGGGAGGGAGGAAAAACTTAATTAATAGAACGAATTGGATATTAATTTTTGAATATTAATAAATATATATGATCAATGATAAAAATGAAAGAAAAAAATAGAATAAAAAAATAAATTGAATATTTCAATTGATATTTATTAGATTATAAAAATAACAATAAAAATTGAAAAAAAAAAAAAAAAGAATTAAAAAGATTTTAGATCTATAGATTTTGTTGTGTTGGGTACTGCATATAATCGGCTACAATATTAAAAAATATGGTGATGTAAGATTTAGTTGTAAACTCAAATTCTAATTAGTGTTTTAACTGCAAAAAAATCTCATTGTGACGGAAGAGAGGCATCAATTGGTATAAAAAGGGATAAAAACAAATAAGATTAGTTTATATACTATTATCTACTTTCATAAACGGATATATATAAATATATATATATATATCTAAGAGGTTATCTATAATGGCTATAAAACCATATGATTAAAGAAGGAAGTTTTTAGTTTAGAACTATTTAAAAATTAGATGTGGTCGTGTAAGCGCGCCAGATTTGTTTTTTTGCCCCAGGCTTAATTTTATTTTAGCGTTCCGTCCTCACTTTTTTTTTGGGCCAACGTTTTAGTTCCAGTTCTTGTTGGGAATAAAAAAGTATATAAAACACCCAATTTTAATATTTTGATTGCAAAATTTTTCTTTCTATTTTTTTTCCTGTTTCTTTTTTTTTAATTCAACATACATGTAAATTTATTGACGTCAATAATTAGATAGTTTTAGTTAGTTAATTTATTACTATTACTCCTATAAATAAATATCTATAAAATCTCTTATTGTCTCTCTCTCTTTCATATTTTATAACTCTATATTAAACACCCAGTATGTTTTTTTTATACTCTCTCTCTCTATTAAAGTAATGGTTGAAATTTGGGTAATATCGGTTGCGGTTTTGGTAGTATAGTTGAAGGTGGTTGTGGTGTTGATGATGATGACTCTTCTGAATTACTTAAAAATCTAAAATTACTATTACTTTGTATTGGTGGTGGTAAATAAATTTTTTCTTGATTTGTAAATGTAGTTTTATTACTATTGTTATTATTATGAATTTCATAAATAGGTATAGTATTTTGAACAACAATTTCAAATTTAATAATATTATCATCATTTTTAAAAATTTTTTCTAATTCAAAATCTGTTTGAATAATTTGATTATTAAATTTTATATTAATTAAATTATCTTGTAATTTGAAAATTTGTTTTGCATTTTCAATTAATTCAAAATATCTTGGTGTTGCTTGAAATTTTAAAGGATATAAAAATTCTATAATTTGATTTAAAAATTTTAATAATACTCTTTTCTTCTGAGGTTCTGGTGATGATATACTTGGTGGTGTTGGACTTGGTGTTGGGGTTTTAGATATTTGTAAATTTGTTGCTACTTCTGCCAATTTACTTAATGAATTATTATTATCAATGTTATTATGATGATGACGATGATTTGTAGATATACTCTCCAGTTTTATATAATCTTGAGATTTAAATGGTATTGAATTTTTTGCAATTATTGGATATTCTTGTAATACAGATACATATAGTATTTCACATAATAAAATCATTGTATCTTCAAATCCAAAATCTATTATTAATCCTCCTAATATAGTATATAATGATGTAACTGCAATTTCATCATTAACATAATTATTATTAATTTGATAATCTAAATTTCTAAAAAAATTGGCTAATGAATTTTCACTACTTAATTTATTTCTTAAATAATTAATCAGTTGTAAATTAATATTTTTAAAAGATTTTTCAAATATATATCCAATACAACTTAATATAATTGATTTACCTAAAAATTGTAAATTTTCCGATTTACATGTTAAATTACTTTCATTGCATGTTTTAGATCTTTCAATTTTATTTAATAATATTTTTTTAGCAACATTTGCTTGTGGTAAATCTATTACTTCAGCATTATTATTACTAGTTAAATTTCCTATTGGTGGTAATCTTGGTTTAACCATAGTATCTATTGTATCTTTTGCATGATCATTAACTGTGAAATTTTTATTTCTTGAATAATTCACATCATAAACTTCATCTTCACTTTGAACAATTTCAGAAAGAAAATTATTTGATGATTTATTAGTATTTTCACTATCTTCAGTATTATTTTTATCACTACTATCATTAGTGGTAATATCACTTTTATGTCGTTTTGAATCTTGGCCAGAAGATTGTTTTTTAGAACTTCTTTTCCTATTTCTTCGAACACTTTGAACAGCTGCTCGAACTAATTTATCAAAATCATTCGCAAAATTTGAATCATAATTAAATTCTTCCCTTAAAGTTTCTGCAACTCTTTTAATATCTAGTTCTTGTTCACTTGCTTTTTTTAAACTTAAATCTAATGTATCTATTAATTCTAATCTTCGAGCACTAAATCTTTTCCATAATCTTTCATCAAAAAAGTTTAATCTCTCTCGTATTGCATGGGTAATACCTATTTTCTTGTCCATTTTTATATTGAGTTGTTGTTAGAATTGGATGGTGTTGTGATTGTAATTGTTTATTGTTATTGTTGGTTGTTGGTTGTTGTCAGTGTGTTGTTGAGTCTCAGTTTGGTTGTATAGTGGGGAAATTTTTCACATATACAAATAAATACAATATAAATAACACTTGTAGATTATAATAAATAAAAGATATTGGAATGAATGTAGTTATATAAAGTGTTGATAGTATTAATGCTGTACCAATAGTAGTTCATGTATAAATATATTTTTTTTTATTAAAACATGACTAAGAGTCTAAACTATAGTCAAGAGAAAATAAGCAAAAATTTTTAATTAGTCTACTGGCAGTATTTGGTATTTCGAGACTAGAGACTTTATTTTTTATTTTTTTTTTAGTGCCATTTTTCGTGCCCTAGCTGGGGGTGGGTGGGGTAAGGATCGGCCTAATATTGTTCTGTAGTTCTGTATAGTAAATAACATGATTCACAATTTGAATGACTAACTTGTTTTTCTTTTCCAACCAACCAGATCGATTTCTTTTGTACCTAAATTTAAATTCTCCAAAGTTTTTTTATTTGGCTGCTCGTGTGGCACCAGCACCAGCACCAAAATGCAATGTTTTCTTTAACTAACAAATTTTCTTATACATTTGTTCAAACGGCTTTTATAAAAAGGGTTTCTCTTTATGTTACTTCGCTCTACATTAGCATCAAGTAGACTTTATATATTATATATGTATTGTGAATTGTATGAAAATGTATAATGCGTGTTAAAAAAAATTTTGTATTTTTTGCAACTTAAAAATCATGTTAAAAATTACATTTAAAGTAAAAGTAGATTATGATATAGAAAGTCAATCCAATTACTATATACATTTATCAGACTCGGGCATAGGTATATCTTATGTTTGAAAAAAAAATGACTTCTTTTGTAGGATAAACTCGAAAGAATCTATTAGAAAAACTAGAGTTTCTATTGTTGCATAGAAAAAAAAGATAATTCATTAGGTCTTGTTTTGGAATCTATATGTTTTCTATTTCGACTTTTCATAGTTCTACATATTTATTTGTAGAATGATTTATTATTATCAGAACTGTAATGTATTAAAATTAATTAATAGGATCGCGAATATTTTCAATAGGATTTGGGAAATTTTTAGAACTAATTTTTTAATTTGAATTTTCCGCGTTTATGAAGCACAATTAATTCTATTTAATAAACTTAGATGTTTTGAAAGAAAAAATTAATATATATAATATAAACAGACAAAACATTCGATTATTGGTTAATAATATACAATTTTAAAAGTATAAGAAGGAATAAGTTGTAGAGACATGTTTAAGACAATTAATAATTCTAATAGCCAATTATGAGGGGTCTATTATACTTATAATGTTGTTCAATGTATTAATTTCAATTTAGAATACATCAAACTGCTTTGAAATGTTATAAATATAATAAGTAATATATATTCCCATAATAATATACAACTTTAGAAAATAAAGCAAACATGAAAAAGATTTTGTGATATTATATACATCACAATTTATGACTCAGATAAAGAAAAATTTCAAAAATTCCTGCATGTAATAATCAACCCAAGTTACACTACCGCGTTTAACTAATTGAGTAATTTTATATAAGGCGCTTAACTCAATAGCTTCTTCCAAAATTTTTTTTTTCATCGAATTTATAAAAGGAGACAAAATTTTCCAGCTTATTTTTTTTTTTGAAAAATTTTCTTTTCCTTCTTTCTTTTCTTTATTATCATCAATTTTTTTTTTTTTTAAATCAATTGTTAAATATTAATAAAATGTCAAAAGGTAAAGTTTGTTTAGCTTATTCAGGTGGTTTAGATACTTCAGTTATATTAGCTTGGTTATTAGAACAAGGTTATGAAGTTATTGCATTTTTAGCAAATATTGGTCAAGAAGAAGATTTTGAAGAAGCTGAAAAGAAAGCTTTAGCAATTGGTGCTACTAAATTTGTTGTTGTTGATGTTCGTAAAGAATTTGTTGAAAAAGTTTGTTATCCAGCTATTCAATCAAATGCTATTTATGAAAATGTTTATTTATTAGGTACTTCATTAGCCAGACCAGTTATTGCTCAAGCTCAAATTAAAGTTGCTGAAGAAAATGGTTGTTTTGCTGTTTCTCATGGTTGTACTGGTAAAGGTAATGATCAAGTTAGATTTGAATTAAGTTTTTATGCTTTAAAACCTGATGTTACTGTTATTGCCCCATGGAGAGATCCAGAATTTTTTAATAGATTTGCTGGTAGAAAAGATTTATTAGATTATGCTGCTAGTAAAAATATTCCAGTTGCTCAAACTAAAGCAAAACCTTGGTCAACTGATGAAAATTTAGCTCATATTTCATTTGAAGCTGGTATTTTAGAAAATCCAGATACTACACCACCAAAAGATATGTGGAAATTAACTATTGATCCAACTGATGCACCAAATCAACCAGAAACTTTTTCAATTGTTTATGAAAAAGGTTTACCAACTAAATTAACTATTGGTGATAAATCATATACTGAACCAGTTGAATTATTCCTTCAAGCTAATGCTTTAGCTAGAAGAAATGGTGTTGGTAGAATTGATATTGTTGAAAATAGATTTATTGGTATTAAATCAAGAGGTTGTTATGAAACTCCAGGTTTAACTATTTTAAGAGCTACTCATATTGATTTAGAAGGTTTAACTTTAGATAGAGAAGTTAGAGCTATTAGAGATCAATTTGTTACTCCAACTTGGGCTAAAATTTTATATAATGGTATGTATTTCACTCCAGAAGGTGAATATGTTAGAAGTATGATTCCACCATCTCAAATAACTGTTAATGGTGTTGTTAGAGCTGCTTGTTATAAAGGTTCAGTTACTATATTGGGTAGATCTTCTGATACTGAAAAATTATATGATGAAACTGAATCTTCAATGGATGAATTAACTGGTTTCTCACCAGAAGATACTAGTGGTTTTATTGCTGTTCAAGCTATTAGAATTAAAAAATATGGTGAAGCAGCAAGAGAAAAAGGTACTCCATTAGATTTATAGATTAACTAAACTAAACTGTGTATATTATTACGAATAATTAATTAAGATATTATTTTTTTTTCATTCATTTCATTATAAATTCATCACGCCATAATTTTAAATTGTCTATAAATTGAATTGGTTTATTACCAATTTTATTAAATGGGATACTTTTTTTAGCAGTTAAATTTTTTTTACTAATTTCTAAATGATCAATTAAATGATTAATTAAAGTATTTAATAAATCATATTTATTTTCATCATCACCTAATTCTTTTAAAAATTCATCTTTATGATTATAATAATACCAAGAACTTAACCATATAACTTTATTAAACATTGGAAATCGAAATTTTGTTGGAACTTTAGTTAATTTTTCCAATTGATTTATTTTTAATTGCATATTCATATCTCTTAAAGTTAAATAATTACCACCAATAACAATTGAATCTTCTGGTGTATGAACAGAATGAATCCAACCACTTGGAATAATAAATAAATCACCTGGATTTAAAGTAACTTTAAAACCACCAATTGGTTTAATTTTAATTTTATTTTTTGTAATTGAATAATCAGGATACCAAATAAAATTTTGTTTTGGTTCAAGATTCCAATTTTGATATAATTCTAAATTTTCATTAGTTGGTGGAAACATTAAAAAAGTTTTTAAACCTTTTAATATAGTATAATAAACAGATGTACCACCAAAATCAATATGAAAATCAGTAAATGAATTTTTAACAGACATTAAACAATATTTAGTTACTTTACTTCTTTTTTGTTCATCTAATGGATCCCAAATTTTATCAACTAAATCAATATCTTCAACAGCTTTTGGTCGTGTGAAGTTTGTACCTAAATTTGCAACATTTGAAATTTCTAATGATATTACGTTTCTTATACGATCTCTATATTCTTCTTGTGTATTATAATATTTTTGCCATTTACCTAAATTCCATTGTGGTTGAATACTTTGTTGTGATATAACATCCATTACTTCAACCATTGTATCTTCTCCACAACATTTTGTAATATAATCAATTGTTATATCTTCTTTATTTAATAATGGTAATTTCATACCTACTTTTTCTAAATTTACTGATCGTATTAGTATTGGTTTAATCATTTTTGTATCAATCATAAATTTTTTAGTTAAATCATTTTCAATATATATATTTGGTATACTTTCAAATTTTAAAAAATTAGGTAATTGAAAATGTATTGATTTATTTAATGCAAATGTTTCTCCTTCATTTAATGCAACATAATCAATTGAACTTTTAGATCGTTTTGATTTTCGTTTATATATAGATGGTCCTACTTGTTTAATACAATTATTACAATGATATGATACAATATTATTAATATCATGTTCTGGTAATTTTAAACATTTATAATGATACCATTGTTTACAATTTGAACATTGAATCCATAGTATATCTTCATCTTTTTCTTCTTGCTCTTCTTGTTCCTTTTTCACTATACACAATAGACATTTATCTTTCGAGGACATGTTAATATAGTTTGGTGTTGGTGTTGGGTGTGAAAATAAAATGGTTCTGTTATTTTTTTTTTGTTTTGTCTTGTCTTTTGATGTTAATTTTTTTTATTGATAGCCATTCGTTCTACTGCGGGTTAATGGGACGATCTTCATATTTTTTTTTTTGGCTACAACATCTTTCATCTTTCATCTTTCATCTTCAATCAACATGATTATTCGATACCCAATTAGAAGAATACCATTAAATAAAATCTTTAAACGATTTTTAAATATAACAGAAATTGAAAAATTTCAACAACAAAAAGAATTTTTACAAGAATATAAAATTCGTACAAAATTAGAACAACCAATAATTCATTATTCAAGTCAAAAATTACCTCAATTTCTGATGAAACAATTATATGAACAAAGTGAAAAATTATCAAGTGAATTTATATTACAAAATGCTCGAGAAACTATTGAAAGATTATTAATTTATAATGCAAGAAGATTAAAAGAATTTAGAAAATTACCTTATTTAGTTGTTTTAAATCCTTCAATACTGGAAAGTTATGATACTTATTTACAACTGATGTCAGGTTTATTAAAAGCAAGTTCATTATATCCTCATACATTAGAAGAAAATACCATATTTGCAGAACAAGTATTGAGTAAATTTATTGATATTCATGCAGATACATTACCAAGTTTATCAAAAGGTTTTACAGAAGTTAGTAATTTATTATCATTAGATAAAATTCGAAATTTTTTAGATCATCATTTAAAAGAAAGAATTAGTATGAGACTAATAGCTCATCAACATATTGAATTAACAAAATCTTTAAATAATCCAAATAAATTTGTACCTGGAGGAAAATATAATGGTGTAATAAAAATGTTATATATACCAGATGTAATTAAAAAAAATGCAGAAATTGTAAATGATATAACAATGATGAAATATGATCAAGCTGTTCAAATTAAAATTGAAACAAATTTATTTCCAATAAATTATTGGAGTCAAGTTGAACCTGAATTAAATCAAAAATCAGAAGATGAAATTTTAAATTTTCCATATATTGAATATCATTTAGATTATATTTTAATGGAATTATTTAAAAATTCTTTTAGAGCTCATATAGAAAATAAAATTTTTGATCCTGTTGAAATTACAATATCAACTTCATCACTTAGTAAAAATTCAAATAATTATTTAGAAATTAGAATTAGAGATAAAGGTAAAGGTATACCAGATAAAGTATTTAAAAATATATTTGATTATTCTTATTCAACTTTTGAAAGTGGTGAAGGTGATAGTTATAAAACTTTAAATGTTCCACCTGGATTAGGAGGTAATACAGTTGCAGGCATGGGATTTGGATTACCATTAGCCAAACAATATATTGAAGTATTTAATGATACAATCCCACAAATTAATAAAAATAATTTTGATGATGCAGAAGAAGATCCATGTACAAAAGGTCTGTTGACAGTTCAAACTTATAATGGTTGGGGAACTGATATATATTTAAAAACAGTAGGTAATTAACTACATAAATTATTTATTCTATTCGTATTAACAACTTCTTCTCTTATCTTATGGTCTCGTGGTCTCGTGGTAACGTGGTATCGCTCGTCTCGTATTCTATTGTATCGGTCTTCTTTCTCTCGTGATGTTTATTGATAAGCAAATAAAAATGTCAGTTGTAGCGCAAAAACAGAAAAAAAATTCCAATTTGTAATTATCCAATTTTTCCAGAGTTTTACACTTTAACAATTTAGCAATTTAAAAATATAACCCACGTCCCGAAATCATCAAAACCATAAAAAAATCCAAGGTACTTTTGAAGAAGAAAGAAGGAAGGAAGGAAGAAGTTAAAGGACGGTACGAAGAGGTTTATTAAAAATAAATATGTTTACTCAATCATCTACGACGACGACGACGATGACAGCGATCAATCATTCTTATTCAACTACATCATTAACATCAATTACATCATCTACAAAAATATCAGAACGTGATTTTTTAGAAGAAGAAATATCTACAATATTAATTAATAGTGATCCACTGGAATGTAATGAAAATTTATCAATATTTATAAAATGTATAATTGATAATATTTATATAGCAGAAGAATCACCAACTTATCAAAAAATTTCATTATATTCATTACGTTTAATTACACTGAATTTATTTCTTAAAAATTATCAATTTTGTATTGGGAAAATATTGGCATTTTTAGTTACTTTTACAGATGTTACAGCATCTGTTATAAATGAAGATGATGAAAATTTATATGATGATAAAATTATTTATGAAAGTGAATGTTTAAAAGAATTTTTATGTATTACATTATTATTATTATTAAAATTTAAAAATTCAGAAGATAAAGATAAAGAACTGGAAATTAATTTAGAATTAATTAATATTGATGAATTATATTCTATATTAAATAGATTTAGTATAATATCAATTATGGCAAAATTTATAACGACACAAATTAAAGCAATTAATAAAGAAAAATCATCATTTGTTATATTAAAATTTAGTTGTGATATAATATTTGAATATTTATATCATTTTGAATTATTAAATGATGATGAATTAAATCAATTTTTAGAAGATGAAGAAGATGATTTAGTATCTATATTAATTCAAAATTTATTATTAAATGATAATTTTAATAATTATGAATTAGATAATGATAATGAATTTTCTGATGAAACTAAATTGATTGCTTATGAAGAATTAAAATTATTATTATTAATTAATGAACAATTTTTAATGAAATTTTATTCAAATAATAACAATAATAATATTAATAATAATAAAGGTACAAATAAAGTATTTGATGAATTAATTAAAGAATCAACAAAATTAAATAATATAACAAATTTTATAAATTTATTAATTTATCATTTGAATAGAGAAGAATCATCAATTATAAAAATATTAATATTAAAATTCTTATATTTAATATTTACAACAAGTTTTACATCAAAATTAATTTATTTAAATGATTTAAAAATTTTAATTGATATAATTATTCGAGAATTAAATAATTTAGAATTTTCAAATTTAAATAATAAAATTTTATTAATTACATATTTAAGAGTATTATATCCAATATTAATGTTTTCACAAATTTCTTTAGAAAATTATAAAATTGAAGAAATTTGTAAAGTTTTATCAGAAATTATATTAAATATTGAAAATAATTTTGATGAATTAGATGAAAATATTCAAAAATTATCAAGTAAATGTATGAATATAAAATGGTTAAAAAGAAAACAACAAGAAGAACAAAGACAACAACAAAAAATTTTAAAAAGTTCAAATAATTCATCATCAACAAGTTTAAATTCAAATTTAAAAAATCAATCACCACCATCATTAAATTCTTCAGATACTGATTTAAGTGATGTTAAATTTACAAGAGTTGCATCAGTTAGAGCAAGTTCAAGAAGTGATTATCATAAACATACAACTGTACATAATTTAGTACGTAAAAATAGTGAAAAAGAAG
Source organism: Insectozyma bohioensis (assembly GCA_030582535.1). NCBI lineage: Eukaryota > Fungi > Ascomycota > Pichiomycetes > Serinales > Debaryomycetaceae > Insectozyma > Insectozyma bohioensis. The sequence continues at coordinate 48,020 of JAKTXL010000034.1, read as the reverse complement.
TTCAATTACAAAAAAATAAAATGTTTATAGAAAATAATAATAATGTTTTTTTAAGTAAAGAATTTTCAAAAATTACAATTAATGATGAAGAAGAACAATCAAATGAAAAAGAATGTGATGATTGTAAGAATACAACAAAATTTACAAGAGGTAAAAAAAAATGTCCTTGTCAAGATGATGATAATATATTAGATTTACCTACAGAATATTCAAATTCAAAAAGATTAAATAATTTACCAATTCCAAAAAGACATAAAAATCATATTTATGAAAATAATACAATTAATTCTTCATCAAATTCATTAAATTCAAATAGTTCATTAAAACAAAAAGCATTAAAAAAGAAAGCACCACCACCTCCTCCACCTCCACCAAGGAGAAGAAAATAAAAATAAATAATAAACTTTAAAAAAGACAATTCATTCAATTCAATTCAATTCAATTCTATTCTATTATTTCTATTTACATAGTTATATCTTCTTTAAAACTTAATACATCATCAAATCTTAAACCATTAATTTCAGTTTTAGTATAAGAATCCAATTCTTTTTTTAAAATTTCTTCATCTTCTTCTTCTGTATCTTCATTAATATCACTTGATGCAACTAATATTAAACCTCTTGAACGAATTAAAGGAATTAATTTAGGTACTAAATTTAATAAATGAATTGAAGTAATTAAACCAATTAAATTATTATTAATTGTAAAATTTACAGCTTCTTTAATTGAACGAATTGTTAATTCTTGATAATTATTAGTTAAATCATTTATATCACCACCAATAGATGATACTTTTTTAATATTTTCATCAATTAATAATCCATTAGTTGATCTTTTTTCAAATATTGATAATTTATTATTATAAGTAACACCATTCATAATTAAAAATACTGGGAAATTTGGTTGTTTCCAATTTAAAATTTTACAAATTAAAGAATTTGATGATAAAAAAATTATTGATCTTGATGATGATAAATTTGTTAATAAAGAATTTTTTTTTGATGATCTAATATGATTAAATACATCATTTAATGTAAAATCAATAAAATTATTTAAATTACTTTGTAAATTTCCATTAAATGGTAAAATTTCTAATTCATATAATGAAGGAAAAACTAATTCTAAATTTAAATTTATTTCAACATTTAAAATTTCCAATACTATATCTAATGGTAAATAAATAATTCTTAATAATTTTTTTATATATGGTATATCTTTTGTTGTCATTCTTGATAAATCATGAATAACTTTCGAATAATCAAATAAATCATCTGTTATTGATGATAATTGTTCTAATGATAAATTAGGTAAATATAAATCTATATTTTCTGTTATTGATATTGACCAATGTGGACAAACAACTGGAGTACCATCATTTAATAAACAAATTTTAATTCTTAAATATTCTCCTGATAATGAAGTTGCTGTTACAATTGATGACGATTTTGAATCAGTTGGAGAATTTGTTACATTGGGGGCTGTTGTTGTTGATGTTGTTGTTGTCGTTGGTAATACAACATTATTTGTTGAAGGATTCGGTGATAAGAAATTATTTGGTGATAATCCTCCTGCAGCATTTAATTTTAAAGTTTGTCTATTTTTAACAAAACTTGTTGATGATTTCCAATAAGTATCAAATTTTGAAGTTTCTAATAAAGTACCAGAAAATGGAAAAATAACTTGATAATTAAATTTTAATTGTCCAATATTTCTTAATCTTAAATCAAATAAAGGTAATTGTATAGAACTTATTTCTGGTGAAGTTGTATCAATTTGTGAAAATGATAATGCTGTAGTTTTAGCAATTAATCTAATACCAAATTTTGGAAAAATTTCAAAATCAATTCTAAATTCATTTAATGAATCAATATCTGTTTGAAATACACAATTATTATTTGATTGATTATTTGAATTATTATTTTTTTCATCATTTATTGGTAATAAAATATTTCTTGGTACAATATCTGAAATATTTGAAGTTAATGTAATTCTACCAGGTTTTAAATCTGTTGTTAAATTAAATAAATTTATAAATTCATGTTCATCTTGTGGAAAAATTAATTCAATTAATACTTTTTGTTCTAAAAAATTATGTCCATATCTACGTAATGGTAAAATTGGTGGAGGTAATTGTAAATCAGGTATACTATCAACATTATTTTGTTGTTTTTCAATTGATCCACTATCTTCTTCTTCAGAATCATCATCATCATCATTATTATTACCTAATATTGACATAGATTTATTTGTTGTATCATTAATTATTAATTGAGGATGATGTTTAATTTCTTTAATTTTAAATTCTTCTTGATCATATTTTAATAAAGCATTTATAACACCAATATGACCTTCAACAACACAATAATATAATACATTATAACCATCTTCATCAATTATATTTAATTTTGCACCAAATTTAATTAATTCTTGAGTTGTTTTAACATGACCTTCAGATGATGAATAAAATATTGGTGTCCATTTATTAAAACCATCTAATTTATTAATTTCTGCACCATATTGAATTAATAATTTAATTAATTTATAATGACCAGCTCTTGCAACAACATGTAAAGGTAATAAACCTTCAACATCTTGTTGATTTAATAAAATTTTTGAATCACTACGATCATTTAAATTTAATAATAAATATTCTAAAGTTTTATAATCACCAAATTTACAAGCATAATTAATTGGTAAATATTGTAATTTTTCTTTATTAACTTGAGGAAAAGGATTTGCACCAACTTCAATTAATTTTTTAATAATATTTAAATTACCATATTTTATAGCTAATAATAAAGGTGACATTGAATCATTATCTAAATCATTTATATGATTTATTGGAAATATCGGTAATAAAATATCTAATAAATCAGTTCTATTATTTTGTGAAGCATAATGTAAACAATTTCTACCATTAAAATCTTTACAAATTAATATATCTTTATCTTTAATAAAATTTATAATAATATATTTAACTAAAAAAGTTCTTGAATGATTAATTATATCATTTGAATTAACAACTTTTACACCATTATTTATAATAACATGATGATTTTTTTCATTATTTGAAGAAATTTGTTGAGGTATTGAACAACATTCATGTAATATAGTTTTATTATTATTAAAATCATTATTTATAAAAGTTAAATCAATATCATAATTAATTAATTTTAAAAAACTTTCTAAAAATAAATCTGAAATTTTTAAATTTGTAATTGATAATAAAAAAATTTTTGAAACTTTATGTTTTACTTGTGAATCAAATAATTCTTCATTTAATTTATGAGATCCATTAACTTTATCAACCCATCTTGCTAATAATGATAAATCAGGATCTTTAATAGTTGCAACATTAACAAAACTTGAATATAATTCATCTATTTCTGAATTATTATTTTGTAAACTTATAATTGAAGAATGTCTTGTAAATACACCATTATGTTGTAGTTTTTCTTCTCCTTCTTCTTCTTGTTCTTCTGGTAGTTCTTCTTCTTGTTTTTGTTGTTGTTGTAAAATAGTATAATTATGTAAACAAGAATAATCACCATCCATAATACTTTCAATATCAAATAAAGATTGAGTAACTAAATCACTTAATTCATTAATTTCATTTTTATGAAATACAGGTTGTACACTAACAGCAGTTGAAATAAATAATTCTTTTGTATGAGATTTTGAACGTTTATCCCATTTTTTAACAACTTTTGAAAAACCAGTTTCATTTAATTCAATAAATTGTTGTAATCTAATTAAATCTTGATGAATTTTTTTAAAATTTTGAAATAAATTTAAAAAACTAATTGAATTTTTAAAATTTGAAAATGATGAAGAATTTTTTTCAATTTCTTTTAAAAATTCATTTGATTTTTGAAATAATTCATTTCTTTTTAATATTAATAAATTTAAATTAATTGATAAATTTGCTTGTTTTTCTAAATAAAATGAATTAACTTTATCTAATTCTCTTTCAACTCTAAAAAAAAATGATGCTTTATTTTCTTTTAAAGTTTGTTGAATTTCAGTTATAGTAATTTCTCCATTAATATTATTTTTATTAGTTGGTATAGCTAATTGTTTAATTAATTTTTTTAAAGATTTATAATCAATAAAATGACCTGAATATTCTGGTAATTCTAATTGCCTTGATGCAAGATATTTACCAAATTTCATAGTATTTTTTTTTTGTTTTTAAAAGGAATCCAAATTAATAAATAGATAAAAATACAGACAAAAAAGATACAATAATAATTAGTAATTGGATTGAACTTATAAAGAAGTTTGTTGTTGAAATCGTTGGAAATAAAGTAAAGTTGTTGTAAAAAATGTAAATTTAGTAATTTAGTAAATTAATTTTTTACAACTGATATAAAAGATTGTAGAGAGAAAGACGCACAATATTGAAAAATTATTAGCAGCGGGAAACGCTCTACATACAATACCAAAACACGTGGAGAGGATTATGCAAATTATTTTTTTTAATTACAACAGCTACTACTACTACAAGAAGAAGAACAGGTGGAAGAAACGCAATCAACTCAACAAGAGAACAAAATGAATGATGTAATTTCATTTGATCTACTATGTCCACCGTGTTTAGTTCACTTTAGTTTAATTTCTCTCTAGTTCTTCTCCTAATGTAAATTGTATGATTTTCCCAAGATCAGAAAAATATCACCAACTAACAATTTTTAATTACGAGATTTCTACAGATTCACAATAATTTTATTTTCTTTTCTTTTCTTTTCTTATCGGATCATTGAAAATCTTCTTATTAACAAATCTACAAGGCTTATTTCAATTCAATTCAATTATATGATATATATATTTATATATTTAACAAGTAATATTATATTATAAATTTTTTTTTCTTCTCTTCTTCTTCTTCTTCTTCTTCTGATTCTGATTCTTAATCTACATACTTTTTATTTTGATTAAAAAAAAACTTTTGCATTGTTGTTTAATTTAATTTAATTTAATTTAATCTTTTTTAGAATCAGCGGCAGCTTTTTTAGCATTATCAAAATGTTCTTTAAATAAATCAGCATTTTCTTTATTACCAAATCTAATAGCTAAAGTTTGAATTTCAGGTTCATTACTTTCAGAAACATCTGCAGTAACAGTATAAACCCAAGATCTATCACTACCAATATTTGATTTTAATTCATAATCAGATTGAATTAAATGATTAGCACAAATTTTTAAAGTTTTATCTCTTCTCATTAAAATTCTAACTTTATTAGTTGATGGATTTTTTAAAAATTTAACATCTCCTGTACCTCTTTCTTTCCATTCTTTTGAATCACCATGAAATCTAAATAATTTTGCACGAACTTTATATAAAACTTCTTCATCTTCTTCATTTGTTTTAACATCAACTTTTTTATCTAATTGAATAACTGGTGTAAATTCAACATCTGCTTCTTCTTCAACTGCTTTTTCATCATCATCACCTCCTTTAGATGATTCTTCTTTTTTTGATTCTGATTCTTCTTCTTTTTTTGATTCTGATTCTTCTTTTTTATCTTTTTTAGCTCCAAACATTGAAAAAACATTTGATGTTGGAGGTTTTGGAATTGATGATTCTTCAGTTTTAAGTTTACTATCTTCTGATGACATGACTAGATTTAATTTGATTTGATTTGATTCGTTGATTAAAATTAATTAATTGATTAATTGATTGATTGTATAATTATAAATGAAATGAAATTTAAATTTAAATTGATTTATGCTATTGAAAAATATGAATCTATAAAATTTAAATTAATTTGTATTGTTTAGTTGTTGATTAATTAGATTGATGAAATATTTCTATTTTCTATTTATCTCTTCTTCTTATTCTTCTTCTTCTTCTTGTAAATCACAAGAGACGAACAAAAATTTTTACCAAAAAATTTATTTCATCTTCGATTTGTATTGATGTATGGATCCTTAACAAATCGCCACTACAAACAACCATCGATGCTACCATGTGTATTTTGATTTTATTCTGATGCTCTCTTTAGGTTTTTATTTTCAACTTTATTTATATATATTTTATAATATATATTATATATACATAATAATATTTACAAGACTATATTAAAAATTAAAGGTAATATATCTATATCTATATATATGTTGTTTTTTTTTTAAATTCTAATAAGTAACTTTTTGGAAAAAAAATTTTTTTGTTTTTTTGCTTTTTATTTTGTTGATTTTTTTTTTTTTTATGTTGTTTGATTATTTAGTTCTTGTTAAAACTGAATTTGTTAATAATTCTAAAGCACTTCTAGCATCAGATTCAGGTAAAACTCTTAAATTATTTAAAGCTTTTAAACAATATTCAGTTGCCATTTCTTTAGTTTTTTCTAAACCATTATATTTATCAACAGATTTTCTTGCAATTTCAACATCACCAGGTTCATTAAATTTTCTTGCAATTAATTCACCTAATTTTGGTTCTTTTTCCCATGCAAATAATATTGGAGCTGTTGCTAAACCTAATTTTAAATCTGCTTGACTTGGTTTACCAAAAGTTTTATCTGATGATGTATAATCTAACATATCATCAACTATTTGAAAACATAAACCTAAATTTCTACCAAATTGATAACAATTTTCTATTATATCATCTTGTGCTCCACTTAATACTGCTGCTGCTCTACATGATTTTGACATTAATGAAGCTGTTTTTAAATAAGTTTTATGTAAATAATATTCAAATGCTGCTTCAACATTAGTTTTATGATTAACTAAATTAACCAGATATTCATGTTGTTGAGTTGGTACTTTACCTGTTGGTTGAGGAATATTTTTTAATTCACCATCATTATTTATTTTATCTTCATCTTCATTTATAACAGTATTTTTTAATTGCATAAATTCTCCTTCAACTAAATTTGCAATTGTTGTTGATAATAATTCAATAACTTCTGGATTTCTTAATCTTGCTATAGCAACAGATGCTCTACCTAATAAAAAATCACCACCTAAAACAGCCATTTTATTTGTAAATGCAATATTACCACTTGGTCTACCTCTTCTTGAATCTGATAAATCAATAACATCATCATGTAATAAACTTGCTGTATGAATCATTTCAACAATTTCTGCCAATCTTCGTTGTTTTGGTAATATACCATTTAATATATCCAGTTCTGGTAATTTATCCATTGGTTTACTTAAAGGATCCAATATAACTCTTGGATTTATACCATGTAATATAGCTAATGGAGATAAACTTTCATCAACTGATTTACCAGCAATTGAATTATTTTCTTTTATTGAAGTACCTTTAAAAAAATTTTGATTAGTTACATCATAATTATCAATTTCTATTCTATTTCTTTCATTTAATGGAATTTTCAGTAATGCTTTACTTAATATTAAAACTAATAAAGGTCTAACATTTTTACCATCAGCTTCAAAATAATATGATGAAACTCGATTTAATGTAGGATGTCCAGAACCAATTAAATTTGCTATTGATTTAGCTAAATTTGACATTTCATGACTTACTATCAGAAATGGATCTTGAAATTTTGTTGATGGTGGTGAAACTAATTTTTCAGTAATTTCAACTGCTGCTTTAAATGATGATGTTGATTTTGGAATATTACTACTTGAATTTGTTGAATAATAATAATTATGACATTTCTTTGATGATGATGATGATAGATATTTTAAATTAATTCGTTTAATTGTTATCATGATTTTTATATTATTTTATGAATTTATGAAAAATTGGGTATAATAATTAATGTTACAAAATAATATTATATATAATTTTTAAATTTCTTTTAATTATGAAAAAGTACAATTGGCTAAGAAATGAATGACAAATAGTCTTTGAATGAATAGTATATATAAATACCTCAATTATTAGGGATATTCTTTTGAAATTGAATATATATATATATGATTCTATATAAATTGAATATGATATATAACCTTATAAAAGTTTTCTTTCTTTTTTTTTTTTACTTTTTTTTTACAACACACTTCAAAGGCTTTCCTTTTCAGAAAGAGTAAGAGTAACAGATCCAATAGAAAAAGTAAATTCAACTTTCCCTTAACAATTTTCTTTTTTTTTCTCGTTGTTTCTCTCGCTCCGATTCCTTGCCTGATTTTAATTTACTACCACCCAACCACTATAAAGCGTTTGATAGATTGATTGCTACTAATTAATTTAGTCAGTTTCATAACCTATCTATTTTGATTACATCATTCACTCAACCTATCTTATCTTACTTTGATATCTCTCTTATATTAAAAAAATTCTATATAAAAATGCAATAATATAAATATAAAAACAAAAATAAAAATTCTATCAATTTTATTATTCAAAATCTTTTCTTTGAACTGGATGCATATTTCTTAAAAATACTAATGGTGGAGTTAATGTACCTAAAGCTCTTTGAGCATATAAATTTAAAAATGTTAACCCAAATAAATATGATGCATTAACCCATCCAAAACCTTCTGTTGCAACACCTTTAAAATCTAAACCTTGATTACCATATTCCGCATCAACTTTATGTGATACAGCACCTGCTGTAACATTATATTTTTCAACAACAACTCCATTATAATCAACAAATGATTTTGTCATCATAAATAACCATCTATAAGCTAATCTTTTAGCTATACCATCAAATCCATAATTAACTAATCCAATCCATGCTAATATTTGTTGTGGTGCCCAACCAAATGGATAATCCCATTGTCTTGAAGGTCTTGTTAATCCAACTTCTCCTCTTGATTTTTCTGTTCCAGCTACTAATCCTCCATGTTCTTCAAATTTTGATAATGAATTTTCAATTAATTTATTAGCTTGTTCAATTGATGATATTTTTGCATATAATGGCCAAAATGTTGTTGCTGATTCATAATTTGTTTGTTTTTCTTCATGAACATTATAATCATAATATATTGAATCTTCTTCATTCCATAAATATTTATCAATATTAATTTTTCTTTGTATTGATCTATCAATCCATTTTTTTGATGTATGAATAATTCCATTAAATTCTAATTTATCATTAAAAAAATTTTTAATTATAAATGCAATATCTGTTTCATATTTATATAATAATGAATTTAAATCAACTGTTGCTAAATATGCACATTTACCTTCTAATCTATATGATGTATCATGACCACTTTCTCTAACAGCTCTATCATGTAAAAAATATATATCTAATTCTTCTTCTTTAATTTCACCAGAATTATATTTTTCTATAAATTCTTCTTGACTTATATTATATTTTTTAATATATGATTCTAATACTGCATTAAAATGTGTTGATTCAGTTTCTGGTGGTACACCTTTACCTTCTGGATGATAACATGATAATCCAGTTTTTTCATCTAATCTTGGTTTAGAACACCATATAGTTTCATATTCTTTTATAGCAGCTAATGTACTTCTTTTTAAAAAATCTAATGCATCATCCATTTCTTCTGGTAATACTTCAATAGTTTTATTAAAAATTCTTAATGACATATCTGTTAAAAATGGTGGTTGTGATCTACCTAAATAATAAGATCTATTTGCATTTAAAATTTTACCATAATGATAAATTTCATAAATAAAATTTTCTGCCATACCTCTTGCTAAATCTAAATGATCTAAATTTTTATTTATTTCAACATCTGTTAATAAACCTAAAGTTTCCATATATGAATCCCAACCATATAATTCATTAAATCTACCACCGGGTACAACATATGGCCAACTTATTAAATTTTTTGGATCTTGTGGATCAGGTTTTGTTGCTATAGCTAATAATCCAGGTTTTTTATTAATTGATAAAATATATTCAGCATCAATTTTTTCTGGTAAATATTGAACATCTAAATGCATATCTTTTCTTGAATTTTTAATTGATTCGAAAAAATCATATTGATCTTTACGATTATGTGGTACATAAATTCTATGACTTTCTTGATTTTCATGTTTTATACCTTTATCATCAATATAAATTTCTTTTATTTTTGTATCTTTTGACATATCAACTATATTATCTTTTGTAATTCTTCTTGTTAAACTTTTCCAAAATTGTGTTGAAATTAATCTTTTCATTCTATTAACTGGATTTTCATTTAATCTTGCTTCATCTAATACAATTTGATGTCTACCAAATCTACTTGCAATAGTTAATTCTTGTAATAAATTACTCAACATATAAGTACCACGTACAGAACTTTGATTAAAACCTAATGAATTTGCAGTACCTAAACGTAAAACTTTTGGTCCAGTATCTTCAATTGTTATTTGACAATTATTATCAGTATCTTCATTAGCTAATAATTCATTTAATGTAGATTGAACATCACCAATATAAAATTTCTTAGGTCTAATATATGATTCATCAACTGATGCTCTTCTAAAATGAAATTTATTTTCATCAAATGAACTTGTTGAACCTTTATTAATATGATTATCTTGATAAATTGGAATAATTGAAGGTTTTCTAACTAATGGACCACCTTTATAACCGGTTGGATGAGGTATAATTGTTGAAGATGATAAAGGATCTTCTTCTTCTGCTTCTTCTCTTTCATCATTAGCATGATGAATATTTTCATCATCATCATCAGAATGTATTGCACTTGTACTACTTTCACTTTTACCCATATCAAGATTAAATCTAACATGATTTATATTATCAGATAAAGGAGGAGGTGTAGGAGAATTTGAATAACCTGAAGTTTCATCTCTTTCTTTAATTGTAGAAGATAATGGATGTTGTTCATTTAATTTATTTAAAAATTCTGATCTTGTTGTCTTGGTTTCAAATACACTAAAAGTACGAACTCTATTTAATGGACTATTTGAATGAGTTAATTTTTTTTTACTCAATTCACCATAATAATTTTCAGCTAATGCATAAGGATCTTCATCACTTGAACTTGATGAAACTCTTCTATGACCCTTTGGCAGCAGCAGCAGTTGTGGCAGCAGCATTTTTTTTTTTTATAAATTTGTGATAATAATCAATTGGGAAAATAATAATGAAAACAATTATGGATTAATTAATCTATGTTGATTTATTTCAATTGAATTTAAGAAATAAATCTATGAAAATGTGATGTATAATGTATAGAATCCTGGAATGCAAAAACTAAAAATTAGGATTAATTAAATCGGATGACTAAATTTGAATGAAAAAAAGTTTGAAAAAACGGTAATTAAATCTGTATATGAGTTCTATCAATGTCTAAAAATTATGTATAAGTGTATAAGTGTATTTAATTGTGATGATATTCAATCGGTATATATGGGAATATGATTGAATTGAAAAGAAAAGTGTATATATTTAGTAATGATGAAATGAATATAAAATGAATATGTGTTATATTGATGTAAGGGAGTATTCTATTCTCTAAGGGAAAAAAATCACCTAAATTTATAACGAGATAAGAATAGTGTTTTTTTTTTTTTGTCGACTTCTCTCTTAATATATGAATACCAAATATGGATATTAAATGAGAATGAAATGAACTTGTATTAGAACTTGTATTGGAACTTGAACTTGTATTTCTATTTCTATTTGATGAATATATTTTCTTTTTCACAATTTGGGGAAATTAGTTATATTTATATTTAAAAATCTATTGTTGAAACATTTATAGTATTTATATAAAATTCTTACGAGTTTAGTTTTGGGGCGGACTAAACAAAAACAAAAACAAAAGAGGGGAGGCGATTTTCAAATATATATAAACAACCTATTAAACTTTTTAGTTACGTATATCTATCTCTATCTATATACACATATATATATGTATCATCTATGAAACTTTTTTATTGTAAAAATACAACAACAGCAATTTGAAGAAATTCTTACAATTATTATATAACAAATTTATCCAGCAAGATTTTAGAATAAATTGAATTATTATTTTTCAATATTATTTTCTTAATTATAGAAAGAAAGAAAAAAGAAAAGACTTGCAAAAAAAAAAGAAAAGATGCAAATCGTGATGGTTGAAAAAAATATTATCTATAAGAAAAGCATTCGATTATGAAAAATATTATATATCACATATAGATTCCATTAATGACTACTATATAAAACTTATATTGTCTATTCAACCATTTTATACGTTCATATTAATCTTAAATCTGGTAGTCATCTCTACTACTTCCATTTCAAATATTGTTGTTGGGTGAAATTAACTAATTTATTTAATTAATTATAGTTTAAGATTCTAAAAAAAGCAACTTTTCTTGAACTTGTATTGTTTAACCATATACTTCAATTGCTTTAGTATTCTTAGCTACAATATTAGTTAATTTTCTTAATATGTCGTTTTAATTATCGCAACAATTATTTCTCCCCCACAATTCAAAAAACAAAAATAAAAAAAAAAAAAAAAAAAGTTTTATTGTTTTGTTTTTCGTCTGCTACATATTTCCACTTGATACCAGAAATATATTTATATGATAGATCTTTTCTTCCTTTCGAAATCTTAACGTTTTTTTTCAAATTTTTTTGATAACAAAATATCGTTTAATATTTTATTATTAATCTATCTTTAATATTCTTGTATTTCTTTCTTTCGTGTTTCTTGTTTCAAATAATTTCAGATATTGATATAAAAATTTTTAAGTTTCATATTACATAAAAATGAATTTGAATTTCATATTAAATTGGGAATATATGTAATACAAGCCATTCCAAGTTTTAATAAAATCTAGAATATTATATTTTTAATGAATTTTATTATATAATTTTTTTTTGTTTTGTTTTTTTTCATACCAATTTTGCAATTTTTCCGAATAAATTATTTAGAAATTTCAACTAATGATGTAACGTTAGAGAAATAGGAACAAGGTTAAATAATATAACATCATATAAAGAACTTAAGCTTCTAACAAACTATAAAACTGAATTCAAATCAAAAATAAAGTTTAAGAAATCAAAACAAAACAAATACTATAAATTAAAGATGCTTTTCGAGAATTTTATAGTTGTTGTATATTATAAACAAATTAAGTTTCATTAAGTAGGTAGTATTTCGGTCAACTTTAAATTTTGATGGTCAAATGATTTTATAAGAAGAGAAGTAAAAAGAATGAATAGTTGATTTGATTTGATTTGATTTGATTTGATTATAAATAGAAATTTAATTTCACAGTCAAAATAAATAGAAAGAATCTTGAAACCTGGGGAAGCGAAATGAAAAAAAATCAGAACACTTTCAAAATAGTTTTCAGATCCCTATATTTTCCATAAGTTTATGAAGATTGACTAAGTTAAAGACTCGGGAGTAAACGGGTTATAACTATATATAATTATTTTACTATAAACGGAAAAGTCCCGTAGACCCGGAGACTAGAATTCGCAATTTTTCAAATTGTTTCTTGATACTAAGAAACCCTTTGTCTAACTTTAAATGATGATGATTCAATGATATATTTGTAATGAATATCTAAGAATTGTAATCTCTTATTTGATGTAACATTAAACTAATATTATATTATTTTCTTTTATTATATTATATTATTAGTAGTGTGTAAAATGAATGATGTTATAATTAGAAAATAATTAGTGTGGTTGTGTTGTCTGTCTTCTCTAAACCAGAAAAAAACTGAAGTTTGGGGTAAAAACAGAAAAAACAGAAAACAGAAAAATTCCCACATGTTAAAAAATCGTTGACATTTAAAATTTAAATTTTTCAAATCCTCCTTTTAGTATAAATACTCAATTGATTTTCTCCCCTTTCCTTATAACCTTTTTTTTTTGTTTTAACTATTAAATTTATTTTATTTATTTATTTTATTTATTAAACACATTCTTACATATATATTCTACAATGGTTAAAGTTACAATTTTAGGTGCTGCTGGTGGTATTGGTCAACCATTATCATTATTAACAAAATTAAATCCAAATGTTGATGAATTATCATTATTTGATGTTTTCAATACCCCAGGTGTTGGTGCTGATTTATCTCATATTAATACCAATTCAACTGCAAAAGCTTTTGTTCCACCATCAAAAGAAGATAAAACTCAATTAGCTGAAGCTTTAAAAGGTAGTGATTTAGTTATTATTCCAGCTGGTGTTCCAAGAAAACCAGGTATGACAAGAGATGATTTATTTAATATTAATGCTGGTATTGTACAAAGTTTAGCTGAAGGTGTAGCTGAAAATTCTCCAAAAGCTTTTGTTTTAGTTATTTCAAATCCTGTTAATTCAACTGTACCAATTTTTGCTGAAACTTTAAAAAAGAAAGGTGTATTTGATCCAAAAAGATTATTTGGTGTTACTACTTTAGATATTGTTAGAGCTAATACTTTTATTGCTCAATTATTCCCAGAAGATTCAAAACCTTCAGATTTTAATATTAATGTTGTTGGTGGTCATTCTGGTGAAACTATTGTTCCATTATATTCATTAGGTTCATCAAAACCTTATTATGATAAATTATCAGAAGAACAAAAGAAAGAATTAATTAGAAGAGTTCAATTTGGTGGTGATGAAGTTGTTCAAGCTAAAAATGGTGCTGGTTCAGCAACTTTATCAATGGCTTATGCTGGTTATAGATTAGCTGAATCAATTTTAAATGCAGTTTCTGGTAAAACTGGTATTGTTGAATGTACATTTTTAAATTTAGATGATTCAATTAAAGGTGCTGCTGAAGCTAAAAAATTAGTTAAAGGTTTAGATTTCTTTTCATTACCTGTTGTATTAAGTAAAGATGGTATTCAAGAAGTTAAATATGATATTTTAAACGAAGTTAATGATGATGAAAAGAAATTATTAGAAGTTGCTATTGATCAATTATCTAAAAACATTGAAAAAGGTGTTTCATTTTCTAATAAATAAATAGATAAATAGCCTTTTTTATATAAAATTTAAAAAATATATAAAGTAAAAAATAACGAAACAAAATAGTTAGAACTTATCAGATTCAATAATTTTTTTAATTGAATTAAATTTAGTAACAAATTTTTCAAATTCAAATTCAATTCCATCTTCATCTTTGTTGTTGTTACAATTATTTAAATATTGAATAAAATTAGGTAAATTTAACATTAAAAAAGTTAATTTTTCTCTAGGTACATCCAATTCAATAGATAAATTTTTTTTTTCAACATAATCAATTAATTGATTTAATTTTTGAAATTGATAAGAAATATTATTAGAATCATAATCTTTATCATCTTTATCATGATTATTATCCCCGATTAAATAAGTTAATAAAATATTTTTTTTAGATTGTAAGATTTTAAATTGTAAATAATTAAAAATTTTAAAATTATTTAAATGTGAATGATGTAATATTACAATACTTAATTGTGAATTAATTGTAAAATTTAAAAATTTTGAAATTTCTTCATCTAATGTATGTTCAGTACTATCTTGATCTTCAAAATTAATTTTAATTATATAACTTGATAACCATTCATGAGTTGCATTTGCTAATAATTCAATCATTTTCTGGAGACAGCAATGTGTTGCAAAAAAAAAAAAAAAAAGAAGAGAGAGCGTGAAAACCTGAAAAATATATAATAACGCAATGTATTATATGATGTTGATAGAGGGTTTTGTTCAAACATCGAATTAATTTATAAGTTATAACATGATTGTATCTAGAGAATAACATAGCATATACTTCTAATTGGAGGTTGTTTTTGTTTTAACTATCGATTTTCATGAGTTCTTGATATTAGATCGAGATTTAGGTTTTTTTGTAAGAAATTAATGCGGATTAATTATGATTAAAGGAGAGAAGATGCAGAGTAAGAAATTATATGTACATATACAGATACATGTACATAATTTCATTTCAGAAAATCACAGTTAACTAATTGATGCCTTGTTTTGTCTGTCTGTTTACTACTACTGTGTTACTACTGTATCGTATCTCTGTCACCAACTGGAACGAACCACAACTGGAGAGAGAAAAAAAGGGGGTGCCCCCCACACAAGACAAGACAAGATATGACAAGACAATTGTCAAATTCTAACTCTAAAAATTAACGTTTTGTTGTCAAGAGTAAAATATCTAAATTTTCTATATAATTATATACTAAATTAATTGATTCTAATACGAAGATTTGTAAAATCCAATAGTAATATAAAATATATCCTTAATAAGTAAGTAGTCATCATAAACTTATATAGTTATATAATATGGAAATCCATCCATTGTTGAAATTACATTAGTAATTTATTATTAGTGAAGTTCATGTTCTTTGAGAGAAGTACAAAATATTTTATTATATACACTTCCTAATGTATAAAAGTTGTACATATAACTTATGAAAAGATCATATTTTGTTAATCAGTAGTTTCACCTGTTCATCTTTTAATCAATATATATATATATAACATCTCTTTATTAATAGAATCTTTTCTAAGTCCCATCTATTCTATTTTCTGATAGTTGAATTTTAGGGGGGAGACAAGACAAAAAGCAAAGCAAAAAAACAAGACATCAAAAATTCGACAAGACATTAAATTCAATTCAAAAAGTTAGACAAGCAGAAAGAAAGAAAGAAAGAAACTGAGAAAACAAAACAAAAAAAAAAAAAATTTTAGTACTGGAAACTAAACACCAATCAAAACAAATCCTTACATTTTATCCCAAATCATCTCGACCTTTTATATCAATTATATTATACTCCTTATACCCATTCAGTGCTTCATTTATAATATTAAACTGGAGCTCATAATCAAATCAATATATATATAATCAATCAATCAATCAATTATTTGGAAAAAGTGTTTTTGGTTTTTAATTTTTATTAGGAGATATTTTGGTAGTAAATAAAAAGTAAAAGTAAAAGTAAAAATTTTTTAAGAATAAAAAAATAAAACCATTCAAAAATGGAGTCAATTTTAGATTTCTCCAAAGAATTAGATATCAATCTATTTGATCAAGTAGTTGATACTTTTTATAAAGGTTCAGGTAATGATCAAAAACAAGCTCAATTAGTTTTAAATAAATTTCAAGAAAATCTTGATTCATGGAAATTTCTGGATAAAATATTATCAAATTCTACTAATGCTCAATCAAAATATATTGCATTATCATGTTTAAATAAATTAATTCAATATCGTTGGAAAACTGTATCTGATGATGAAAGAATTGGTATTAGGAATTTTATTGTTAATATGATTATTAGTCTTTGTAATAATGAACAAGAATTTGAAACTCAAAGAGCTTTAATTAATAAAATTGATTTAACTTTAGTTTCTGTTTTAAAACAAGAATGGCCTCATAATTGGCCTGAATTTATTCCTGATATTGTTGCAAGTTCTACATCATCTTATAATGTTTGTGAAAATAATATGATTATTCTTAAATTATTAAGTGAAGAAGTTTTTGATTATAGTCAAGATCAATTAACTCAAGCTAAAGCTCAACAATTAAGAATTAGTATGAAAAATGAATTTGAAAATATTTTTAAATTATGTTATCAAATTTTAGATAAAACAACAAAACCTTCATTAATTATTGCTACATTAAATGCATTATTAAAATATATTCAATGGATTCCAATAAATTATATTTATCAAACTGATTTATTAGATTTATTATCAACTAAATTTTTAGCTCCAAGTGATACAAGAGCTATAGCATTAAAATGTTTAACTGAAATTAGTTCATTAAATGGTGGTGATGATGAAAAAACTTTAAAATTTTTTAAAAATACTTTAGAACAAATTTATACAATTGTACCTCAAAGTACTAATTTAAGAGAAAGTTATAAAGTTGCTTCATCTGGTGATCAATCATTTTTACAAGATTTAGCAATGTTTTTATGTACATTTTTAGCAAATCATTTATTAATATTAGAAAAACATCAAGATGAAACAAGAGATTTATTACAAAATTCTTTATTTTATTTATTAGAATTATCAAGAATAGAAGAACGTGAATTATTTAAAACTTGTTTAGATTTTTGGTCAACATTTGTTTATCAATTATTTAGAGAAATTAGAGATTTACCAAGTAATGAATTAAGTCCAATGATGCAATTAAGTTATGGTAATAATATGAGACCAACATCATCTGGTGGTGCACCTGATCCAGCTTTATTAGCAAAATTTCCTTTAAGACAACATCAATATGCTAAAATTTTATCAAAATTAAGATTAGTTATTATTGAAAATATGGCAAGACCTGAAGAAGTTTTAGTTGTTGAAAATGATGAAGGAGAAATTGTTCGTGAATTTGTTAAAGAAAGTGATACAATTCAATTATATAAATCAATGAGAGAAGTTTTAGTTTATTTAACTCATTTAAATGTTATTGATACTGAACAAATTATGATTGAAAAATTAGCAAGACAAATTGATGAAAGTGAATGGTCATGGCAAAATATTAATACATTATGTTGGGCAATTGGTTCAATATCTGGTGCAATGAATGAAGATATGGAAAAAAGTTTTTTAGTAAGTGTTATAAAAGATTTATTATCATTAACAGAAATGAAACGTGGTAAAGATAATAAAGCAGTTGTTGCATCAAATATTATGTATATTGTTGGTCAATATCCAAGATTTTTAAAAGCTCATTGGAAATTTTTAAAAACTGTTGTTAATAAATTATTTGAATTTATGCATGAAACTCATGAAGGTGTTCAAGATATGGCTTGTGATACATTTATAAAAATTACTAATAAATGTAAAAAACATTTTGTTGTAATTCAACAAAATGAAAGAGAACCTTTTATAAATGAAATAATTCGAGAAATTCAAACTATAACTGAAGATTTACAACCACAACAAGTTCATACATTTTATGAAGCTGGTGGTATAATTGTAAGTGCTCAAAATAATAAACAAGCAAGAGATAAATTATTAAGTGAATTAATGAGTTTACCAAATATGGCTTGGACAGCAATAATTCAACAAGCAGGTCAAGATCCTGAATTATTAAGTAATACAGAAACTGTTAAAATTATTGCAAATATTATTAAAACTAATGTTGCAGTATGTAAAGCTTTAGGACCAGGATTTTATTCACAATTGGGAGGATTATATCTTGATATGTTATCATTATATAAAGCTGTATCATCAATGATTTCTGATTCTGTTGCAAGAGATGGAATAATTGCTACTAAAACTCCAAAAGTTAGAGGTTTAAGAACAATTAAAAAAGAAATTTTAAAAATTATTGAAACTTATATTAATCAAGCAGATAATTTAGAAGAAATTGTTCGAGATTTAGCTCAACCATTATTTGGAGCTGTATTAGAAGATTATAGTTCAAATGTACCAGATGCAAGAGATGCAGAAGTTTTAAAATGTTTAACAGCATTAGTTGCAAAAGTTGGTCGATTAATACCAGATGGTGTTGTATTAATATTACAAAATGTGTTTGAATGTACATTAGATATGATTAAAAATGATTTTATTGAATATCCTGAACATAGAGTTGAATTTTATAAATTATTAAAAGAAATTAATGCAAAATCTTTTCAAGGTTTATTACAATTATCTGGTGAAGCTTTTCAATCATTAATTAATGCAGCTTTATGGGCTTTTAAACATAATAATAGAGAAGTTGAAGATAATGGATTATCATTAACATTAGATTTAATTGAAAATGTTGAACAATTGGGTGATACACCATTTACAAGAGCATTTTATGAAAATTTTTATTTTCAAATTTTATCAGATACATTTTATGTATTTACACAACCTGATCATAAAGCAGGTTTTAGATATCAATCACAATTATTAGCTCAATTAATTCATTTAGTTCAAGATAATGTTATAAAATATCCATTATATACATCAGAACAAGCACCACAAGGTACAACAAATTCTGATTTTTTAAAACAATATTTATCACAATTATTATCATCAGCATTTGAAAATTTACAACAAGAACAATTGATAAATTTTTTAAAAGTTTTAACAAGTGTTTATAATGATTTATTTAAATTTAAATCTATATTGAGAGATTTCTTGGTTCAATTAAAAGAATTTGGTGGAGATCCAACTGATTATTTATTTGCTGAAGATAAACAATTGGAAAAAGAAGAAAAAGATAGAATACAAAGAGAAAAAGATTTACAAGTTGGTGGTTTAATTAGACCTTCTGAAATGGATGATGATTAAAGTATAAGTATAAATAATTATTTCTATTTAAAATCTATGAAAAATTAACAAAACTATATATATATAAAATAAAAAAAAGAAAAAACTATAAATCGAAGGGAGGTCTAGTCTATATTTTGTATAAGTAAATATATAAATATATATAAATTAATTAAATATGTAAAAAAATTAAATTAAACTGAGGTATGGATGTTTTTTTTTTTTTTTTTGCTTCATTTGCTGGGGATATAAAAACAGAAAATGTCATCAACTAAAAAAAAAAAAACTTTCATATCTTTTTCTTCTTTATCGCCAGAAGATCAATTTCAATCGAACATGGTTCTTGTCTTTTCCCAGAACCATCCGGGAATTGTCTTCCTTTGTCAAATGGTGTATCAATTTAATTTTTGGAATCTAGTAATTTTTAATAGTTTATCTTTGGAAATTACAACTAGTATTTATATATACTTTTTTATTTTTTTTTTTTTTCAAGTTCTTAAAGCTAAGTGGTTTTAAGAAAATGAAAGATGAAAAAAAAATTATATATATCTATTTAATTAATTAATTAAATATAAAGATATTATTAAATATATAGAATTATGTTATTATTTTTTTTATATTTAAAATAATCTATTTACAGAATATATAATAATATAATTAAGTTTTATCTAAATTTAGGTTTATTTAATTGTCTTAAAGAAGTACCATATTTTCTTAAAGAATCAGTAATTTTAATAATTGATCTTTTTGGACCAGGAACAGAACCTTTTAAAATTAATATACCAGCATCAGCATCAGTATGTAAAACTTCTAAATTAAATTTAGTTGTATTATTACCACCCATTCTACCTTCACCTTTATGTTCAGGAAAAATTCTACCAGGAGTTGTATTACCACCATGACCACCAGCTTTTCTATGAGTTTTAGAAACACCATGTGAAGCACCTTGACCTTTAAAACCCCATCTTTTCATGACACCTGCAAAACCTTTACCTTTTGTAATACCTTTAATATCAACCATTTGTCCAATAGCAAAATAATTTGATTTTAATTCAATACCTAAAGGTAAATTTTTTTTAATTGCTTCTGTTGATCTAATTCTAAATTCACCAAATTTATATTTTGGTGAAACTTTTGAATCTTGAAAAATTTTTAAATTTGATAAATTATATCTTAAATTTTTTAATCGATCTATTGTACCAATTATAATTGAATCATAACCATTTTCTTCTTTTGTTTTATATCCTAAAACTTCATTTGAATCAATTTCTATAACTGTTGCTGCAATTGATTCTCCTTCTTTTGTAAACCATGTAATCATACCTCTTTTTATACCAAATAATCCTGGTCTTTCTAATAATTGAATTCTTTCATTTCTTGATTCTAAACAATGTTCTATTTTTGTTGGTTTTGTTTTTATTGATGTTATTGAATGTATTGATGTTATTTTTGCTGCATTTCTTTTATTTATTCTTATTAAACTATTATTAATTTGTTTGAATTTATTAAGTGGATTTAGACTAAACATCTTTGATTTTTGATGTTTTTTGATATCAAGTTCGTTTTTTTTTTTTTTTTTATGTTTTGAAAGTGAAAATTTTTTTAATGCGTTGAAAACCAAAAAAAAAAAAATATAAGTAGTGAAAGAGAGAGTGAGTGAGAGTGAGTGAGAGAGAGTGAGTGAGAGTTAGAGAGAGAGATCTAATTATCTAAGTAAAAATGATTATATTTTATAAATATATATATATATATACATGAGATATGATGATATGAGAATAATAAATTTTTCCAAAAATGTAGTAATTTTGAAATAAAATTATTTAATTTTTCTTTCTTTTAATTTTATAGTTTCATCATTAACAAATATACCTTTACCTTTATAAGGTTCAGGTTTTTTATAAGATCTAATTAAAGCAGCAAACCCAGTAACTTGTTCTAAATTATTACCTTCAATAACTAATCTAGTTGGATTAGGAGTTGAAGCTTTTAAACCTTTTGGTATTAAAATTCTTGGATTATAAGGGAAACCTAATTTTAAAGTTACAAAATCTTTATTATCTTCAGTTTTATCTAATATTGCTCTATAACCTGTCCCAACAAATTTAACAATTGCTAAATGACCTTCTGTAATTCCAATTATATTATTTTGTAATTTAGCTCTTGTTGTACCCCAAACTGCTTTTTCTAATTTATTTTTTGGTCTTTTAACTCCAACTATTAATGTATTATCTTCTTTTTTTGTATAAATATTTACAAATGGTGGTATTTCATAACATAATTTACCTAATGGACCTTTTAAAATTATATGTCTATCTAATTTAAAAATTTCATTTTTATTTCTAATTTGTTTACAATATTCTAATGGTATTGATTCAATTGAATATGTTACTCCTTCTAATAATTTTATTGGTTTTTTACCAATATTTGATAATGTTCTTGAAGAAATTGAAAATGATCGAATAGATGAAGATCCTAGTCCTAGTCTATTCATATTTAGTTTTTTGAATGTAGAACCTGAACTTGGATTGGTTAATTGGTTGGTTGGTTAAGTTGATAGATGAAAAATTTATTTCTTTGATTTTGAAAATTTTTGGTACCTTGTGAACGCATTTTTTGTTTTTTTTAAAGAGAATTTTTTTTTTTTTTTTCAATGTCATAAATATCGAGACACTGGTGTGTTTTTTTGAGACATGAAAATTTGATTAAACATCTAAAAAGAAAAAAAATATTAATCCTCATCTCAATATCTGCAAACTTATCCCATCTATATAGATACATTCCATTATATTTATTTATTTTTAATTACATCTTTTTATATACACATATCACAACAACATAACGTATCATAATATAACATAATATATATTAAAAATGGTTAGAGAATTAAAACATCATGAAAAGAAATTATTAAAAAAAGTCGATTTTCTCGATTGGAAACAAGATCAAGGACATCGAGATACACAAGTAATGAGAACTTATCATATACAAAATCGAGAAGATTATTATAAATATAATAAGATGTGTGGGGATATAAGAAAATTAGCACATAAATTATCATTATTAAAACCAACAGATTCATTTAGAATTAAACATGAACAATTAATTTTAGAAAAATTATATTCAATGGGTATATTATCAACAAAATCAAAAATTTCAGATTTAGAAAATAAAATTACTGTTAGTGCTTTTTGTAGAAGAAGAATTGGTGTTGTTATGTGTCGTTTAAAAATGTCTGAAACTATTAGTGATGCTATTACATTTATTGAACAAGGTCATGTTAGAGTAGGTCCAAATATTATAACTGATCCTGCTTATTTAGTAACTAGAAATTTAGAAGATTATTTAACTTGGGTTGATAATTCTAAAATTAAAAAGAATTTACTTAAATATAAAAATAAAATTGATGATTATGAATTATCTTAAATATAGGTTTATCGGGTTTATATATATATATATAAAATAATAGGTAATATAAATTTAATTTCGGTAATAGAAATGAATGAAATAGAAATGAATTTAAACCTTTTTATCTTTAATTGTATTGATTTATAAATAAAAATTTTATAAAATGGGTCACACTTAACTTGTGGTAGCATAAGGTAGGATAAACAGAATATTGAGTGGTTGCCAAATGGTTAACTCTTAGATAAAACCACCAAACTTCAAGAATAAATTGATCTTAATAAAGAAGGGGTATATTCATTCAAATAAGGTAGAATTCGAAATATGAATAGGGGTTAAATATATTTTTATTTGTTTAATGTATATATGTTTTTCTTTTGGTTGTAAAAAAAAAAAGAATGTGGTTGTCAAAATTTCGTGAGCCTCCCTCCAACTTCAATACATCAATATAACTCAAGGCATACCACATAGAAACACTAAGAACAAGAATCGAAGCCTAAATTCTTCATCAAATACTGTTTAATTTATCATTGGATTGAATGCTTTTTTTTTCGAATATATCTATCGAATTGGATTATTTTAAATAATCACAAAAGAACAAACAATATAATTAAGCCTAATATGCTAAATAAGCCAATAAATTATCAAAACAAATACGTCTATACAGTTACATTAAAATTGTAAGATAGGAATATGTTATTTAATTCATTCATATTAGAGAATTTTTGTAACATATTTTACAATAATATTGTTTTATGTCAAAAAAAAAAAAGAATTGAAATATCCTTTAGAAATCAAAAAAATACCAAGAAATTGTATATTTAACTATTATAAGAATAGAAAAGCTTATATTGAAATCTAAACTTTTAAACTTATTCAATTGAAGAAGGAGAAGGAAAATTTTTTTTATACTTTTGGTTTATAGACAGAAGTTTGGATTCCCCCAATTAATAACGGAAATTATATAATTGGTTGGAAATTACTTAAAGTTTATTATTGGGGATCTTAAGTCCAATTGATTTTAATTTAACTCCAATAAATAAATTGTTGAAAAACTTTTCGAATATATTAGAAAATGGAAATAAATTAATAATAGAAAACTAAAATAAATGTATAGAAAACAATAAGAAATATTTTTTTTTTTTTTACAACTTAATCCTAATAACAAACAGAGAAAAAGCTTGATTGTTTCGTGGATAATAATAATAATAATAATATTCTTCTTCTTATTATTATAATTTAATTTTAATTGATACAAAAACGAAAATTAGGAAGTTATACTTAGTACAATATAATACTACGATGTATGTATTACAAGTTCAACAAATTTGATCAAACGTATGAATAATATAATATAATATATTAATGAAATACAATAGAGAAACAAAGAAAATATATAAAATGTAAAGTTGATGATACAAATTAATAATTAATTAACAAAAATCTTATTAAATTAAAAATAAGGTTAAGAGAATTATAACCATAGAAGAATAGTTAATTAATTTAAGATAATTTAATATTAAAATAATATTGAAATAATACAGAAATGAAATGAAATGAAATCATTGAAGTTAAAAAAAAAAGGTTTTCAAATTTTTCATATTTTTCAAAAATAAATGATTTGTATATAATAATTTTTCATATTGTTGTTAAGTTGAACTTGGATCAAGTTTTTGTTATTTTAATTTATTTTATTTTAATTTATTTTTACATTGATTCTGATTTGGTTAGGTTTGACCCTAAAAGAAAAGACAAAAGAAAATTTTTTATTTTAAATTATTATTATTATTATTGAACTAAGTTTTTTAGTCCTGTTTTTTAAATCAGTTGATTTCCAAAATAGAAATAGAAATAGTAAAAATAGAAATAGAAATAAATTTAAACAATAGTTATGATAATATACATCTAAGAATTATCTCTATTTGTTGTATAGTTTATAGTTTATATAGATAGTTAGTTAGTGTTGATTTGATTGGTTTATTTAATAGGGCGGACGTTAAAAATAAAATAGAACAAAGGAAAGTGAAAGTGAAAGTAAAGTAGAGGGCCAAGTAGGGCGGATACAGGACGTAGTGGAAATATGAACAGTAAAAAAGAGGGCGAATATAATACAATATAATTTGTAAGAAGACAATAAAGTAAAGTAATAATTAAATTAAATTAAATTAAATTAACAAACAACATAAACATAACATAACCAACAACAACAAAGAAAAAAAAAAAGAGACAACGCACAGCAGAAAAAATTAGACAACAAAAAATATAATAAAAATAAAATAAAATCAAAACAAAATCAAAACACCATAAAAAAATCAAAGACAAAAGACAAAAGACAAAAGACACCATAAAAAAATTGAATTGTACTAAAAATAAAAGACGCAGAAAAAATAAAATAATATAAAAAAAACAATCGTATAATAAATATAAAAAACTACTCAATATAATTATTTATTATATATAACATTTTACAACAACAACAACAACAACAACAACATCAAATTAACAAATTAACAACATCACTAAGATCAAGATCAACAACTAATAGAAACTTCGACTTACTACTACTAATCGAACTTGATTATATGTTTTCAAATTAATCTAAACCATTCAAACAATTGAAACTATTTTTAAAACGTCTTTTTTTATATTTAAATAAATTTTTTTTTTTTTTTTTTTATTCAAAGCCATACAACTTTAGTCAAAAAAAAAAATTATTTGAAGTAAGAAGTGTTTATTTTTAGTTACCAATCAAACTATTATTCTAATAAACAACATACATTTTTAGACATCTTATCATTAACATCATCATATCATTATACCACTTAATACATCCAATATTCCTTCATCATCTTTATTATCATCATTATATTATTACATAGACAATCCCAATATTAGAAGATTCCCCCACTTAAAAGAAAAGAAAAAAAAAAAAAACAGAGACAACAATATACATACAAGTATATATAACTACTCCTCATTATGAATAATCAATCGTTTGAAAATCAATATACTTACCCTCAACGGGGTAATCAAGTTCATAATACTAATAATATTGATCAACATAACAACAACAACAACAATCCAAATAAACAAATTTTAAATCAAAATCAAAATCAAATTAATAATCACAACAATACCCCAATAAATTCAAATCGATATCTACAACATTCTTCAATAAATATTGTTAATAATAATGATACTCGAGGATCAATAATTGCAACTCCTGTAAATTCTGATTATTATAATCAACAAGATTATAAATTATATCCACTGTCAAGAACTACTACTACTTCACATAATCATAATCCTTTTGGTCATAATCGATCTCAATCTCATAATCTGAATAATAGTCGAAAAATATTTCATCCTATTCATCATGATGGTCGTTATCATAATCCAAATACAAATTCACCAATATCTACACCTCCAATTCAAGCTACTCCACAATTACCAAAAGGTCCAAGTCGACAACAATCAATAAAATATAACAATAATAATAATAATAATAATCATCCCTACAACAATACAAGAGAAATTACATCCTCATCAATACCACCTCAACTACAGCAACAACAACAACAACAACAATATCATCAACAACAACAACAACAATCAACACCAAAACCAATAGCTCAACTGCCACAACCTAATTGGACATCATTGATACCTCCTTTAAGACCAGAACCAACATATTCCCCACAAGATAATTATAATAATAAACAAGTTGAAAATGATGAATTTAATTTCAATAATTCAAGTCAGAATAAACCATTATCTAGTATTCCAAGTATTTCATTTAAAGGTGATAGATCAAGTCCAAGACCAAGTAGTTCAAATAGTAATAGAGGTTTAGATCCATCACAACGTCATTCAATAGCAGTATCACCAACTCCTGAAAGACAACAAGGAAAAGATGATTTGGAAGATTTAGTACATTATAGCAACAACAGTTTTACCAGTAATAACAATAGTAGTATTAATATTAACAATAATAATAATAATAGTAACAATACCCTTGATAATTCAGTTGTACCAGGATCATTTCCTAAAGTTGAACCAAAGAAAACTCTTCGAAAAAAAAGTAGGAAGGTTTGTCAAAAATGTGGTTTAGAAATTACTGGACAATTTGTTAGAGCTTTACAAAATGCATATCATGTTAATTGTTTTACTTGTAATGATTGTGGGAAACAATGTTCAGCAAAATTTTTCCCTTATGATATAACTGTTGATGGTTTTAGTAAACAAGTTGCATTATGTGAATATGATTATTTTAAAAAATTAGATTTAATTTGTTTTAATTGTAATAATGCTTTAAGAGGACCTTATATTACTGCTTTAGGTAATAAATATCATTTAGAACATTTTAAATGTGTTGTATGTCAACGAGTTTTTGAATCAGATGAAAGTTATTATGAACATGAAAATAATATTTATTGTCATTTCCATTATTCAAAATTATATGCATCTCATTGTGAAGGTTGTCAATCTTCTATAGTTAAACAATTTGTTGAATTATTTAGAGGTGGTCGTAATCAACATTGGCATCCTGAATGTTATATGGTTCATAAATTTTGGAATGTTTGTATAACAGCAGATTCAGTTGGTTTACAAAAATTATATGATATTTCTGATGATGCTTTAACTAATTTATCTACTTTTAAGATTAATGATATGGATTCAAATATATTATTATCAATAGAACAACAAATTGAACAAGTTGTAATGAAATGTTGGCTTACATTATCAGGATATGAAGAAACAACAGCAACTTGTATATCAGATATGTTATTAAATGCATGTATTGGAAATAAATTTAATGGATTAGTAGTTACTGGAAAATTAATTTTAAATGTTGAAGTATTATTTAATGCATTAGATTATATTGTATTGATGTGTAATAGTTCAACTGAATTATTACATGAAAAATTTGGTACTTCTCAAGATGATCTGGAATCATCATCAAATAATTTAGAACATGAATATTTTCAACAATTGAAAAAAGAACCAAGAAATATTACAGGTAAAATTATGAGTTATTTAGCAATATTAAGAAAATCTGATCAAATTGCAAAATCAGGAAGTCTTTCAGCAGAATTATTATCAGTAATTACTGGTTGTGCTCATTATTTAAAATTATTAATAAGAATTGGATTATTTAATGCATTAAAATTAAATAAATTATATGGTACAACTAATGCAATTGAAAAATTTTTACAATTAACTTTAGAACATGAATCATTTAATCTTTTAGTTGGTGATGAAGTAAATCAATTAAATGTTATAAATTCAAAATTAACTATACCATCTAGTTCAACAGATGCATGTAGTTCATGTGCTAAAAGTATTGAAAAATCATGTATTAAATTGGATAATAATCGTTGGCATTTAAAATGTTTTATTTGTTCATCATGTCAAACAACAATTCCACCTAATGAAGTTAGTGATGGAAAATTTGATATTATTCGTCAAGCTGTATTATGTAAAGATTGTACTACTGAAAATAATACTGTTAATGGATTTCAAAATGTAAGTGATTTATCTCAATTAATTTATTTATTAAAAATTGCTTTAACAAGATCAAGATCAGCTATGAAAATTGATTTTAATAATATACCTGATTCATTTTATAAAGAAATTACTACATTACAAAATGAAGAAGATACAGCAGAAGATAAATATTCACAAACTTTAAATGATGTTACAAGATTAAGAAGTAAACGTCAAAGTCAAAAATTATCAAAATCAATTAAAAAGAAGGCAAGAAAATCAATTGTAGTTGAAGCACCTGAAGCTGATAAAGCAAGTCAAGATGAAATTAAAACTCCTCAAACTGGTGGTGGTGGAGATGAATCATTTATTGAAGATTTAAATGAATTATCAGTTAAAAATACTAGTAGAAAAATTAGTTCAGCATCACAATTATCATTTGAAAAAGGTACTGATAATGAAAAATTAACTGTTCGTAAATCATTAAAAATTAGAGATGAACCTCAACGTCAATTAACAAATACTCATCTTGATCGTACATCTGATTTATTAAAAAATGAAAAATCATTAACATTGGATGATATTCCAAGAATTGTTGCTGCCGAACAAGCAAGAGATCAACGTCCAAATGCTTTTAAACATCATAAAAGTTTATATCAAAGAAGTAATAATGCTCATACATTAAAAACTGCTGGTGGTTCTCATAGTCCAAATAATACTATATTAACACCTACAGGAGCATTAGATCGTTTATTAAATAATAATATTCAACAACAACAAGGTATAAATACTAATATACCAAATGATGTTAATAGAAAACAAAAATATTATAGTGAATTAACTAAAGAAGAACATTTTATTATGCGTCATATAGCAGTTGAAGCATTAAGTCATATTGCTACTACACAATATACTAATAAAGATGAATTATTAAATTTAATTCAAACTAAAAAACTGACAAATTTTTGGGATAAATTTAAATTTGGTGGTGGTAATAATAATAATAATAGTGGTGGAAGTGATGGTAAAAAAGATAAATCATCAGCTGTATTTGGAGTTGATTTAAATGTATTAACAAAAAAATATGGTATTGATTCTGATTTAGGAGTTGGACCATCAAAATTAAGAATACCAATTGTTATAGATGATATAATAGCAGCATTAAAACAAAAAGATATGTCAGTTGAAGGTATATTTAGATTAAATGGTAATATTAAAAAATTAAGAGAATTAACTGAACAAATTAATAAAAGTCCATTAAAAAGTCCAGACTTTAGTTTACAAAGTGCTGTTCAATTAGCAGCATTAATGAAAAAATGGTTAAGAGAATTACCAAATCCATTATTAACATTTAATTTATATGATTTATGGATATCATCACAACGAGAACAAAATCCAGTTTTAAGAAAAAGAATTTTACAATTAACTTATTGTATGTTACCAAGAAGTCATAGAAATTTAGTTGAAGTATTATTATATTTTTTCAGTTGGGTAGCTTCATTTAGTGAAATTGATGAAGAAACTGGATCAAAAATGGATATACATAATTTAGCAACAGTTATTGCACCAAATATTTTAATATCAAAACAAGCAAATGAACAAAATTTTAATAATGTTGCAGCAAATCCACAACAATCAGGAGATAATTATTTTTTGGCAATTGAAGTAGTTAATCAATTAATTGAACAACATGAAGAATTAAGTATTATACCATATGATTTATTAGAATTTTTTGATCATTGTGGATTTAATAATAATACTAGTAGTAATCATAATAAAGAAAAGGATAAAGATCTTTCAACAAAGGAAATTATTACAAATATTACAAAATATTTGAAAGAAGATCCAAATTATTTTGATAATTTTGAAGTTAAAAATCCAGAAGGTATATCAAATCAAGAAGTTAATAGAAACACTGTTTTAAGAAGTGAATCAAAAGTTCAAAGTAAAGAATTGAATGGTAATACTGAACTTGCATAAGAAATAAAGAAAAAAGAACATATAGAAAAGTTTATAGGTAAATCATATATATATATGTTTTAAAGCATATATATAGTTATAGGTATATATATATATATATAAAATTGTATTATTATAATGATTTTGGGATACTCTCTTATTAATTGATTTCATTTCTTTGGCTTAAATTTAAGATTGGGGTCGCATGATTTGAAGTTTTCATTTTTTTTTTTATCTCGATCATCACTGCAGATACAACAACATCAAAATTGTTTTCAACAAAAAAATTTAATTACACACACAATAGAGAGAATTCATAATAACAATAACAATAATAATAATAATAATATGTCATTAACATCAGATTCATTGAAATCAATAATTCAACAAAGATTAGGAGCAGAATTAGTTCAAGTTGAAGATATGTCCGGAGGTTGTGGACAAGCATTTGCTGTAATAATAGTATCAAGTATATTTCAAGGTAAAAATAAATTAGCTAGACATAGATTAGTAAATAATGAATTAAAAGATGAAATAGCGGCAATTCATGCATTTACTCAAAAAGGATTTACACCTGAAGAATGGATAGCTCAAGGTGGGAAGATATAAAAAGAGATAAAAAAAAAAGAAGTTATAGAGAATCTATTATAATAATTAATATATATAAAAATATTTAAATCGTGTATAATTAAATTTATTTTTCTATATTCTATTTCGTTTATAAGTCAGTGAATAATATTTTATTATAAATAACCACATAATTAATAAAATACCAAACATTAACATAATTAAAATTGGGAAAATTTTTAAACCAGTAATACTTGATTGAGCAATTAAACCAGTTAAAAATGGAACAGCAGCAGCACCTCCACCACCAAAAGCACAAATAAAACCAATACCAATAGTTTGATATTTAGCTGGTAAAATATTTACCAGTGATACAATAGTAGTTGGAAAAATTGGACCAACGAAAACACCAGTTAAAAATACAATTAAAAATAATAAATAATAAAAATTTGTAAAAGAAAATAACCAAAATAATAAATAACCAATAAATGATAATATAATATATATAAAATTAGCAAATAATTCAGTTTTAAAAAAATGTGCAGTTGCAAAACCTAAACCAATTCTACCAACTGTTAATCCAGACCAAAAAGTAGTTGCCATATATGAAGAATTATTATATTCCCAATTTCTAATTCTTAATAAATAACTAACTATCCAAGCACCAAATGCAGCTTCACCTCCAACATAAATAAATAAAATTGATGAAAAAGTCCAAACTAATTTTGATCGAAGTGCTTGAGATAAAGTAGCTGAATGAAAATTAATTTCAAAATCTTCTTCTTCTTCATTCTCAAGATCATTATCATCATATTTAAAAGTTTCTAATTCAACATTATCTTTTTGTAAATCATTTTGTTGTTCCTTTTGTTGTTGTTGATGTCTTTTTTGAGAAATATATTTATATTTTTTAGGAGTTTCATATTTAAAAGTTAATATAATACAAATAGTATTAAATCCACCAATAACAGATAATATAATATAATAATTATTCCAAATCCAAGGATTTTTAGAACGTTCTAATAAATAAGTAATTAAAGCAGGAGAAATTAAACTTCCAATTCCATAACAACCATGTAATATACCTAATAATTGATTTGAATCATTTAAATTTCCCATCCAAGTATTTAATGAAGCATCTAAAGAACCAAATCCAATACCACTTAAAAAATAACATGCAACAAATATTATAAATGGAGGTTTAAAAGAAATTATTAAATATGCAAAAGTCATTGATATTGAACCTAATATAGTTACACCTTTAATACCTAATT
Source organism: Insectozyma bohioensis (assembly GCA_030582535.1). NCBI lineage: Eukaryota > Fungi > Ascomycota > Pichiomycetes > Serinales > Debaryomycetaceae > Insectozyma > Insectozyma bohioensis. The sequence continues at coordinate 15,279 of JAKTXL010000034.1, read as the reverse complement.
TATCATGAGTTAAATTATTTATAGCAGCTAATAATAAATAACCTGATGTTGAAGATAAAAAAATTAAACTTATATGTAAATCATTTATATTATAAAATTTTTGTAATTTTGGTATTAATGTACCAACTGTTTGTTCAGCTAATCCAAATAATATAAATATTTGAAATGATGATAAAATTTGTAATTTTAATAAATTTGATTGACGCCAATTTGTTGAATCTATTATTAGAAGTTCTCCTTCATATTCGATTTGATGTTTTATATTTTGAAATTCTGGTTTTGATTCTAATTCTAATTCTAATTGATGAGATTGTGGTGGTGGGGAAGTATTAGAACTCGAACTTGAAGATTCATTTGTTGGTGGTAATAAATTTTCATAATTATTCTCTAGTGACATAATAGATTTAAAATATTATTATCGTTGCAGTTTTCGAATATAAAATAAAATAAAATAAAGTTAAGAAAATAAGATAGAATCAAAACTGAAAAAAAAGGAGAGTAAGATAAAATTTAGTTTAGTTGCGCTAATATTTTATTCACTATGGACGAAATGGAAATTATTTTCTTTTTCTGTTTTAGATCGAAAAAGAAATTAAGCAACAGAAAAGAAGGTAAAAAAAATGCAGCAATTTTTTTTTTTTTTTTTTTGGCCCAAACCAATTCATTAGAGAAGAATATGGATTGAATTGAATAGATAAATCAAATTAAAATTACCTCAAATTACAAATGAAACTAATCATGATCAAATCTATTTGATTACGGAATATTTAGGTTAGGTTAAACTTATAAAAAGCATCAAAGGAACTACTAATTTAATTGAATTGAATTAAATTTAATAATTGATTTCTAATATTTTTATAAATTGTAATTTGTTATCTGTTTTTTGATAGTTGAGCTTTCGGATCTTTGTCCCGTTTATTTCGCATCGATCAACCGAAGAGTTAAGAACTAAGATTTTCGATTTCGATGTAGTAAAAAAATATTTTATTTTTTATGTTGCACGTGTAAATATTAATTTCCGATATTTTCGAACTTGTAATATTTATTTATTACTTTCTTGGATTTAATTAATTAATAAAAAATATGAAAAATAATATTATATATAAATATCCTTGAATATTTCATATATAATTTTTTAAAAGAAAAATTTTTTTTTTAACTTTATCATCAGTTAAACATGTCATTAAAACAAACCAATTTATTTAAACCAATTACTATTGGTGATATTCAATTAAATCATCGTGTTGTTCATGCACCTACATCAAGATCAAGATCAACTAATGATAATAATTTTTTACCAACAGATATAATGTTAGATTATTATACTTCAAGATCAAAATATCCAGGTACTTTAATAATATTTGAATCAAGTCTTGTATCACCAAGAGGTGGTTTAACACCTTTTAAATCAGGTTTATGGAAAGATGAACAATTATTAGCATTAAAAAAAATTACTGATTCAATTCATAAAAATGGTAGTTTTGTATCATGTCAAATATTTGCACCTGGTAGATTTGCAAATATTGAAATATTAAAAAAAAATAATATTCCATTAATTGGTCCAAGTTTATTATATCATTCAAATATTCAAGAAGAAAAAGCAAAAGAATTAAATTATTATTTAAAAGAATTAACTATTGATGAAATTCATTTAATTCAAGAAGATTTTATTCAAGCTTCTTTAAATGCTTTAAATAAATCAAATTTTGATTTTATTGAATTACATTGTACTTCAGGATTTTTAATTGAACAATTTTTATCACCTTTATCAAATCAAAGAAATGATGAATATGGTGGATCAATTGAAAATAGATGTAAATTTTTAATTGAAATTATTAATAAATTAATTAATAATCCAAAAATTGGTTCAAAAAAAATTGGTATTAGATTAACTCCTTGGTCAACTCATAATGGTATGAATTATCCAAATGATGATTTTACTGAACCTTTAAATTTTTGTAAATATATTTTAAATTATTTAGAAAATGAAAAATTAAAAGGTAATGAAATTGCTTATATATCATTAGTTGAACCAAGAGTTTCTGGTTCAGCTGATGTTTCCAATCCAAATAATTTAAATTCAAATGATTCATTAATAAATTTATGGTCTGGGAAATTTATTAGAACAGGAGGTTATGCAACAAATTATAAAGGTGCTGATAAAATTGAATCAAATAAACAATATTTAAAATTAGATGATGATGGTAATATATTACATTATAATTCATTAATTAATGATTTATCAATTAATGATAGAACTTTAATTGGTTTTTCAAGACCTTTTACTTCAAATCCTGATTTTATTAAAAGATTAGAAAATAATTTAATTTTAGATATGTATAATCGTAAATTTTTTTATACTCATAATTTTGAAGGTTATTTAACTTTTAAAGATTATGTTGATGATGAATTAAATTCAAATTCAATTATTAATTTAACTGAAGAAGAATTAAATAGAACTGGTATACCCCTTTAATTTAGAAGATTGGTTATTTATTATTATAGAAACTTTAATATATTATTTATTTTTGAATAGAAACAAACAACTCTTTAATAATTGATCTCTTATTTTATATGGAAGCCTCATACTGCTGAATTTGGATGGCGATGAATTAACTAGACGCGATAATTATATAATATAATTTTTTTTATACCATAAGAAAATAAACACTAAAAAAAAACATTCTATATTAATTTTTACAACCAAAACCCATTGCCAACACAGTTTATATATTTGTTATATTCCTCTTTATTTTATCTTAGAATTTGTTTATAAATCTACATATACTTTCATTCATGATTTCATTACTACTATAACAATTAAAACAATAGAACAAAAAAAAAAAGAAGCAATAAGTGAATTTAATAATGCTGAATATAGATAATTATATATCTGATTCAGAAGATGATCAAGAAAATCAGTTAATTGATTCATCATTAATTTCAAATTCATTATTAAATAAAAATTTATCAAGATTATCTCCTACAATTCGAGAGACAATTAAAAATCGACTAACAAAATTATATGATATTACCAATTTCCCTTGCATAATCAATACCACTTCTATTGGTATTGATACTAATGATATTAATGATAACACTAATGACCAACTTAATAATGATATTATAGAAGATAGTGATGATGATGATGATGATGATTTAAATACACTAAATTTAATTAATAGAAATCCAAATTCTACAAAAAATAATGACCAAGATAAATCAGTTGAACAAAGGCAAGAAAATATACAAGATGAACCAATTGAACAAAGGCAAGAAAATATACACGATGATCAAGAAAATGAATTTCATTTACAAAATTATTTAGATTCAAGAACAAATAATGGTATATATAAAAGAAGTTTAAGGAAAAGAAATTTTGCAAGTACACATCCATATTTAGCAGATCAAGTTCATTATTTAGGATTATCAAATTTAAATTATTTAAATGAAATTTATGATGAAAATGATCAAGATTTAGAAACTATTGTAAAATATTTAAATTATAATTATTTAAAATTAAAACAATCAAATCCAAAAGATGATAAATATAGATCTAAAAATTTTTATACAATTTTAGGTAAACAATCTCAATTAGCTAAAGAAAAAGAAAAAGAAGAACGAAATAAAGAAATTGTTGAAGATAATGATGATGGAAATCAAGATTTTAATCCTCCTTCTGATGGTTTATCATATTCTCAAAATTATAATTATGAATCTGATAAAGAAAGTGGAAATGAAGAAGATGATTTGATGGAATATACTAGACATCATCCAAGAATAATTGAAGGTGATGAAGAAGAGGATGAGGATGAAGAAGAAGAAGAAGAAGACGATAATGAAAGTAATAATTCACAAGCAGAAGAAGAAACTTATGTTGTAGTAGGAGGTAGATATAGAAAAGAAAGAAGTGTATTAAGAGGGGTACTTCCTGAATCTGCTAAAAGATTATCAATTTATAAAACAAATAAAAGAAAAGATAATAATAAAAGAATACGACTGATTGAACCAAGGAAAGGAATGGCAATTAAAAAGACTTCATCAAGTAAAAGACATATAATAAGAGAAGATTTTTCAGGATTTGTAGATGATACAATTACTTATGATACAGCAAATGAATTATATCATGAATTATATGAACAACCAATTGAAGATTTTTATAATAATGAATCACCACTTATTAATTCACCTCAACAACAAACATCAATTGATGATTTTAATACATATCAACAATCAAGAACTCCAACTCCAACTACAACTCCATTACTGTCTAGAATAGATCGATTTGAAAGTATTGTAATATCTGATAAATCTTCAAGTGAAAGTGATCATCTGGATCATGATAGTGATTTAGAAATATTTGATACAAAACCAATTGATAAATCAATTGAAGAAATTAATAGTGATGATATACCTAAATCATTTGAAAATTTTGATGAATTTGATTTTGAAGTACGTGAAAATGATCACATTAATTATATGCTTTCAAGTGGTGGTGGTGGCGGTTCTAAAAAAAGTATAAATGGTAAAAAAAGACCAAGAAATAATTTAAAATCAATACTATCTGGTAATAAATCAGCATCTACTGGTAGATCTTCAAATGGAAATAGTTCAAGAAGTACTTACACAAGAAATACAAATAGTACAAGAACTTATAAAAAAAAGTCATCAACAATGCCAATAGTTCATAAAAATGCTAAAACTAATCGTAATAGAACAACTTATCGATCTTCATCATCAGGAGAAATTTATCTGAAATTACCTGTTAAACAAGTTTCATTAAGAGAAAATTCAAAAAATCATGAAATTAAAAAGAAAAGGAGAGAAAAAGAAATTAACAAGACCATTGATAAATATTTTTCTAAAACTACAAAAGATTTATTTGCTAATGATTATTTATTTCTGAGAACTCCAGTTTTATCTACTACTATATTTGAAGTTGAAAGTGAAACTAATTTTATTAACCAACCTCATAATAAAAATATCAATCTGTCAGCTCCACAAATAGCACCAAATTTAACTAATTTAGGATCTCAACCAATTTTCAAACCAGGTTGTTTATTAAATGATATAAATTTAAAAAAAATTAAAGAAATTAGTAATGGTAAAACATATCCTACTTTTAATGATTCAGTAACTATTAATTTTATGAGTGAAATTTATGTTTTTTCACTAATTGATATTGAAAAATCAAAATTAACAACTGAAAGATTATTAAGTCAAATTAATAAAGCTTTAAAATCTAATTTATTTAATGATAATTTGATTGATGGATTATATGATAGTATCAAAGGTTTAATAAGTTGGTATTTAATATTACAACAAGTGCCTACACAAAAAGAATGGAAAACAATTCAATTGATTATTACAAATTTAGTTGTTAGTTCTACAAGTTCAAATATTGTGATTTTTTTATTACCTTATTTTTTATTAATTCAATATGTATTATCTACTATTGCCAAAATTCATTCAGTAAATTTACAAATTGATTATATCAAAATTGGTGAAATTTATTGGCAATTATTTTATGATTATTTTACAATAGAAAATTTTGATTCAATGAATTTTGAAAATGTATCAAGAGGTCAAGAAGCTGAATCTTTTTTTATAATATATTCATTACTTGATAAACATTGGTGGTCAACAATTAGTTCATCATTAATTAAATATCAAGCAATTAATCTTTCAATATTATTAGAATCAGTTGTAAATTTATGTTATTTAACAAGAAAAGGTTATTCATGGGAACCATTACAATTAGTTTATCTGAAAATCAATGAATATACTGATCCTGAATTTTATTATAGATATATTGAAATTCTTTATATAATGAATCAAAGGAAAAGTTGGCCAATTGATGAAAAAATTATATTACAAGTTTATACATCTATTACAACTAGAAAATTTTCAAATTTTCCTGATGAAATTATTGCAACTGAATTAATTAATAAAGTATCTACTAGATTAGATATTCCCGATGATTCATTTTTTGAAAAATTTATGCAATTATTATATTGGTATGTTGGTGGATTATCAGATCCAACAAAAGTTAAGAAATTGGTTATTAAATTATTTACTTCAAGTAGTTATCAATATCAAGATGATAGAGATCATCAAATTATGTTTATTAATAGATTTAATTTCATTATTTTATTATCACTGATATCAACTGTTGATATGAAGAATCAAGTACAAGATTTATTAAAATCTATTGAACATATAAATGATTTTAAAATGTTGAAAATTTCATTAGATGGATTGATTACATTAATTGAAATTGCATCAACAAAAAATTCAAGATTTCCAATTGAAGGTATTTCAATTCTTTTAAATTGTTTTATTGATAAATATTTTATAATGTCTGGCATATTAAAATTATGGAGAAAATTTATGAATTCATTAAATAAATTAATTGATTCACCACAAGTAATTAATTTTTTTCAATTAAGTAAAAATATAACAATTATGATACCTGATAAAATTTGTATTGAATTATTTAATTTTTTTATAAAAATATGTGATTCACTAATTAAAAATAATAGTTTTAAAAAATCCAATTATAAAAGTATTTCTAATTTAAATGAAATAAATTTAAAAATATTACATAAACAAATGGGTAGAATTCCATTACCAAGTGTTATTGAAGAAAATAGAGTTTGTGAATTAATAGAAGTTTGTTTATCATTATGGATTAAATGTTCATATTTATTAGATGAAACTTGGGATAAATTAATATTACAAACTTATCCATATACTGGAAATCAACAACTGAGAGAAAAATTTTCAATTAGTTTTTATTTAAATATTTTAGAATTTAATGATTTAAAAAGTTGTAAAACAATTGTTTCAAGAACTATTTTAAAAGAATTGACAAGTTTTAATCCATCATCAATTAATAAATTATCTAAAATATTAAATAAATTAAGAAATTGGCAATTATTTAATAATAATAATAATAGAAAAGATGAAGTTACATTATCAATGATTTTAAATTCAAGACAATTAATATTATCAAATATTATTTTAAATATTTCGAAACTTTCTAAAACTTCTGAAATTCAATTATTTATTAAAGATATTTTAAGAAATTTAATTTATGAATTTGATAAATATTTTTCATCAATAAAATATAAAGAATTGAGTATTCATATAATTAAAGAAATTCAAAAATCAATTGATACTAAATTAATTGATCAAGAATTAATATTACAATTAAGTTTAAAAGTAGGTATATCACAAAATGAATTGACACAATTAAATTTTCAAAAATTATCAATTTTAAAAAAATTAAAAATTTTTAATGATGAATTTTTAAATGCAATTTATTATTCTGGAGATTATTTAAAAGTTTTAGAAAAATACACTTTTGGTGAAGGTATTGAATTAATTTTTAATATTATAAATATTTATCTTAAAGAAATAATTTTTAATAGAGATAATAATAATACTCATACAAATTCCAAGTTAAAAATTTTTTACATATTATTAAAATTTTTTGAAACAAATTTAAAATTAAATAAATTTAATTTATCACCAAAATTAAAAAAATTTTTAATAATTTTTAAAAATATTAGGATAATAACAGATGATAATGAAAATAATGAATTAATATTAAAATTAAGAATATTAACAATAATTCATTCAATTTTTGGATTTTGTTATATTTTATTTGATGGATATCAAGATTCTTTAAATATAATTAATTCATGGAAAGATTTTTGTGATTCTTCATTTTATACTACTCTGTTGGATGGTAGAATAAATTTAGTTAATACGTGGGATAATGATGATAATGAATTGGAAGAAATTGAACAAAATTGGTATTCTGATTATAAATTATCTGATATTTCAAATTCAAATACTATCTTTCCAAATACTTTAATTAATGAAAATATTGAAGATGATAATGATAATATTGAAGATGATAATGATAATATACAATTGGAACTTCAACAAAATTTAATGAAATTGACAACTCATTTTTATGAACATATAGATATTAGAATGAAACCAGATATAAGGTGTTTAGATTACGAATTATAAATATTGTTAATAATAACATTGATAATAATACATATATTTATTTATTTAATTTTTTTTTTTTTTTTTATTGAAGTCCTCTTTGACTTTTAATTAATTTAATTTCAGCATCCAATTTATCTTTTGCCTTTTTAACATCTAATAAAGTTACAACAGATCTAATTAATTCATCATATTTGCTCATTGATTTTCTAGTTGGCATAACAGGTTTCCAAGCAGTTCCATCAGCAGTTGGAATATCTAATTCTTGTAAAACTGAATTTACAGATTTTAAAACAGATTGTCTTTGTTGTAAACCAGGTAATCTTTGTTGAGATCTTAAAGTTACACCAGGATTTAATTTTTCAGTACCATGATAATATAAACCATAAGCTTCTTCTTCTTTTTGAGTTAATCTTTTTGATAATAATTGTTGAATAGAATTTGCTTCATTTTTAATATTTGGATTTGTATGATGATTTTGTTTTAATAAATTTGCTAAATATTGATGTAAATTAGTTTGAAAAATTTTATCTCTTTTAATTGATGATGAAGCAGCTAATGGAATTGGTGGAGGAATTGGATCTTGAATATTTGATTTATTTTGTTGTAATTGTTTTTTCTTTTGATGTTTATCATAAATCATTAAATTATTATATAAATTAGTTATACCTTGTGATGATTGATATTGCAGTACATTTTGTGTTGATTGTGGTGAATCTAATAAACTTAATAAATTTGATCTTTCCATTAACATTTTTTTAGCAGCCAATTCAAATCTTCTTGCTTCAATAACTAAACTTTCTTCTTCTGCAATTTCTGCTGGTGTTCTTTTTAATAAATTTTCTAAATATTGTTTTCTTTCGATTTCTCTTGGTTTTGAATATTGTTTTAATGATTCAATTAATGATTCATTTTTATTTATTTCTTCATTTTCTAATATTTTAACACATATTCTATAAAATTGTTCTTTTAAATCTTCTGCTGTACGATATGATGATGGAAATCTATCATAAATTATTGGCCATTTTAATTCAAAAACTTTACATAGTTCAAATAAATGTTTAGTTTCTTCGTATGACCAATCATCAAAATCATCATCTTCTTCATCATCTTCTTCTTCTCTGTTTTCTTCATTATTAACTTTTTCATCAGTTTTTTCTTTAGTTTGATCTTCTTCCTTTTCTTTATCATTTTCTTCAATTTTTTCATTCTTTTTTTCCTCACTTTCATTATTCTCAGTTTTATTATTATCTTCTTTATTATCTTCTTTAACCTCTTCTTTTTTTTCTATGGATTCAGATTTACTATCTTTCTTTTCTGATTCCTTTTTATCTTTATCTTGATCTTTTTTCTTTTCTTGTTGTTGTTGTTGTTCATCATCTTCTTTCTTTTTCTTTTCTGCCTTTTCTTTTTCTTCAATTTCTCTTTCTTTATCTCTTTGTTTTAATTCTTGTTGAGATTTTTTAAATTGTTCTTTAATTTCATTCATATATAAATCATATTTTTCTTCATTTATAAATGCAGGTATATCTAAACCAATATTAAATTTTTCAAAAAAATATTGTTTTTCATCTTGTTCATTTTCATTTAATAATAATTCTTCTGATCCTTTAACCCAATGATTTAAATTTATATTTTTATTTTTACCAGGTTGAAATTTTAATTTTGTCCATGGTGATGGTTTAAATGACCTTTTCTCTTTATTTGATATATATGATGATGATGTTAAATTTATTGGTGGTGTATTTGGTCCAACTAAATTATATAATTCTCTTGCCATACCAGTTAATTGTTTCCCACCTTCCGTTGTTGGCGTTGAAGTTTTTTGTTTCTTCTTGGATGGTTGATTAGATTCATCCCTTTGAATGTTAAGAACATCTAGTATATCATTTGCTGACATGATTGGATTAGATTGATTGTTAAAAAGAAAAAGTTATTGTTGTTTTGAATTTTCAAAGAATTTAAATATCCAATATCAACAGAAAAAAAAAAAAAAAAAAATTACTTTTCATAAATCATATATATTTTAAAAGAACAAAAGATAAATCTATTTATGCTATATAATGATATATTGTTCTATCATCATCATCTCTTTTCAAATATTCTTTTTCTATCAAATCTTCAATTCTTTGTTTTATTAAAATAATCAGCGGTTGAAATCTATTACTTAATTGTTTAATTAATTCTTCAATTAATTGATTATGTTTAATAGTTTGTCTAGATTTTAAAATTCTTACAATAGCTGCATTAACTTCAATTTTTCTACCTTCTGTAATATTATTATTAACTTCTTCTTTTTCTTCTTCTTGATCAGTCTTTTTAATTTTTTTATTTGGTGCAGATGATGAAGATGATGATGATACTGTTAATACTTTAACTTTAACTGAAGGTGATTTAAATTTTTCATTTAATTGAAATATATCAGTTTCATTTACATCTTTAGTCATTGGGATTTTAATTAATAATCTCAGTTTTGGTGCAACTGCAATAGATTGTAAATGTCTTTTCAATTCTTGTTCTGGTATACCAGTTAATTCTAAAATTTCTAAATAAGTTAATTGTTTTTTTTCTTCAAATGGCAGTACAACCGATCCATCAATATTTGTCAGTTGTGGTGCAAATAATAATATAATTATACCAGCATATGTAGCTAAATTAAATTCATAAGTTTTTGAAGGATATGTTATTCTTAAATCTATTGAACCAAATTTTGGTGACCAATATAATGATTTATTATCATTTTTTTTACCATTGGACCAAAATTCTTCAAATTCTTTTATTGTATTTCTTAATTGTCTTGGCCATTTAAATACTGATGTATCATCAGTTGTTTTATTAAATGATTTATAATCTTTTGTCATTGATTTTGGCCAATCATTAACATTACAAATTTTTAAATCTAATTCAATTAAATCAGAATCTTGATTAATATTATTATATTTAATTAAATATTTTTTCCATTCATTTGTTGTATCTTTTGACAGTTTAATATCTTTATTCATTTTAAGAACTTTATCTAATGATGAAGTACCCATTTCTTCACTTAATTTACTTAAAATCATTTCTTCAACATCAATACCTTTAGATATACCATGTGAACCACTTGCATTTTTTGAAGATAAAAATCTTTTAGCAAAATGATTAGCATAATTGGCTTCAAATGCATCTTTATCTTTAATAAATCTAAGAAATTGTATTGATTTATTTATTAAATCTTCAGTTTGATCACCTGATTGTAATGAAACATCTTTTGTGGTAGTACCTTTACTTAATTGTTTAATATAATGATCCATATATATTGATAATAATTCAGGTGCATTAACACTTGTAGTAGTAGTAGTCTGTTGTTGTCTTTTATTATTTGATCCATTTATAAAATCTCTCATTGCTAAAGTTATAGTCTGTTCAATAATTGGATTTTGATCAAATGAATCTTTCCAAACTAATGACATTTCTTCACGATATTTCAATACAGCTTCTATCCATTTAATAGCAAAAGCAGAAGAATTACCACTTTTTTTAGTTAATTTATCAACTGAATTTCTAACATATTCTGGTAATGAATTACCTTGTTTTATAATAGCTTCTTTTAACCGAAGTCTTAATAATTGATATTCATCATCTGATCTACCAATTAAATTATATAAAAGTTTTAAATCAATAAAATGATAAGATTCATTTGAAGTATTATTTTCTTCAAAAACATTCGTTATAATTGGTTTTAACCAATATTCTAAACCTTGATTTGATAATAAAATCATTTTATCAATTTTATCTTTTATTAAAATATTATTCATTAAATCAATTAATTTTGGATAAGTTGAACTTGGTAAATAAAATCTAATTCTATTTTCTTCATCTTTAATAAATTGTGTAGTTGAATGTAAATATTTTGAACCCAGATTATAAGAAATATATTCTTGTGATAAATCAATAAAAAAAGATTCAGAACTTGATAAAAATTTTGGTTCAAATATTGTTTGATAATAATTTTCTCCATATTGAATATCGGTATTTGAATTAGTTTCTGTTAATAATTCCATCATATTAATAATTTTTGTTATATACATATTCGAAGTTATAACAATTCCACTTCTACTTCTTGTAATTTCTTCTATAACTATTTCAACTAATTTATTACCAACTTCATCATTATTAAATTTTATTATATAATCTTTAAATAACTGTATACCTAAATCATAAATTAATAATTTTTTATGTTCTTTAACATAAACTCTATTTAAATACATTAATACATCACTTATAAATTTCATAGATTGTAAATGTTCATCCCATTCTTGAATTAAATTAGACATAAATAATTCATGACTTGAAGATAAACTTAATAATTGTTGTCTTCTATTTAATAAATGATCTTTAATTGAATTTGATACATTATCATATAATTTCCCACCAAATTTTCTTAATACTAATACATAGGCTTTTCTATATAATTGTTCATAAGATAAATTAGATACATTTTTATTTTGAATTTGAGATATTGCGTTTGATAATATTGACCAATTTTTATCAAAATCTATTATTGAATCAGTTGTAGAATTATCAACCGATGATGATGAACTAATTAAGGATTTCCTGGGTGGTCTAATCTTTGACCTTCTTCCACCTGGTGGCATCATCTTGATTAAATTGTTTGTGGATATATACCTCTTTATATATAAATCTGTTGTAACAAATCAAATGGGATAATTAGTCCTTTTGTTTGTTTTCCTTTTATAATAGTTGGTTGTAAAATGGAGATATTATTTTAATATTAAATTTTAGTCTGCATAATTAACGTGTAATGTTTGTTCTGCACACTCAAAAATAAGTTTCCACTATTTTTCGGTGCACGTGACCAGATGATCGGATTTTAAAACCGTAACTATACCCTTTTTTGACTGCAAATATATATTTACGATATCATTACAAAATTATGGATGATTTGATTTCCAAAGAAAAGTTAAAAAAAAATCAAGCAAAGCAATTTGATTATTAAAATTAATATGAAGATGATCCAACTTTAATAAAGAAATGATGTAATAAACCTTCCCTCCAAATAAGATCCAGATCCTTTAAGAAAATGAACATGAAAGAAGATAATTTTTTTTTCCAAAAAAAAATAAAATTAATATTATCCACCATTCTATTAATTCTATTTAAAAATTTTTATTAAATATAGTAATGACTATAACAACCATATAGTTTGTAAGAATCCATAGCCATTAAATTTTTTGAAATTAAGAAAACCAGAACTATATAAGAAGATGAAGTTTCCAATTCAATTCAAATCAATTTTTTATTTCATGGACTCAAACTTGCATTGAAAAACTAAAACAAAGTCAAAGTCAAATTCAAATACAATTATTTTGTAATAAAAATGGCTCCTAAAACAAAGGTAATATTTGTTTTATAGATAGGTGGTGACACTGCTAAAAATGATTCAAGATTATTAGGACTAGCAGAATAGGATTAGGTATTAGAAAATTTTTATTCATGAATATAAATTAATTACAACAACAGATAAAGAAAGATCAAAATTCTGAATTTGATAAAAATTTACATGGCATTGAATTTATTATTACAACTCCATTTTATCTAGGTTACATTACAAAAGAAATATTTTCAAAAAAGGTCCAAACTTAAAATTTTGTATTACTGCTGGAGTTGGATCAGATCATATTGATTTAGATATTGCTAATGAAAGAGGTATATCAATTTTAGAAGTTACTGAATCAAATGTTCAATCAGTTTCTGAACATGCTATTATGACTATGTTAGAAATTTTAATCCTGGTCATTATCAAACTACTCATGGTACTTGGGATGTTGCAAAAGTTGTTGAAGACGAATTTGATCTTAAAGGTAAAACAATTGCCACATTTGGAACTGTTAGAACATTAGTTATAGAATTTCAGAAAGATCAATTGTTTTTTATTATATTACGATTATCAAAAAGTACCAGAAACTGCTATTAAATGATACTTCTAAATTATTTAATGGTGTTGATAATATAGTTGAAAGAGTTAAAAATTTAGAAGATTTAGTTTCTCAATCTGATATAGTTACAATCAATTCTCCATTATATGAAGGTACTAAAGGTGTATTTGATAAAGAATTAATTTCAAAAAAGAAAAAAAAAGGTGCTTATTCAGTTAATACTGCTAGAGAAACTATTTGTAATAATTATTGAAAATGCTGTTAACTCAGGTGATATTTCATGGTGGTTATTTAGGGAAAGACAATCCATTCTGTACCCTTATTAATCTGTATTAAAATTTTTTAAGAAACGCTGTGGATTTTACAAAAAACATAGTATTTTTTTTTTTTTTTCACACCAAATATACTCTTGTTTACTTTATGTTAGACTTTAAAGAATCTGTTTAGATCTCTGATCTTGAAAAAGCGCCTTTTTGCAAAGAGCCAGAAGAACGAAAAAAAAAGAAATTAGAATCGAACAAATGAACAACAACATTTTTATGTTATTAAAAGCAAATTAAAGAATCAATCCTCATCAATCTATCAATTATTTTAAATCAATATCTAATTAATCATGTTATGTTTCAGATACCTTTTATTTATAATAAAAGAATTGTAACAAAAAATTTTGACCAAAATAAATCTTTGTCATAAACATATGTCATTAAAACTTGCGATGTATGCTACCAAACGTTTTTATGGATGCAAAAAAAAAAAAAAATCTACATACATTACAAATTAATATATTTAGATTGACAAATAAATTAAAGAATAAAATAAGATAATTTTTAATTATATTATCATGATATCAAAGAATGTTTAAAGGAAGTTTATTTCGAAGAATTGTTTTATTTTGTTTGTTTTTTTTTGTTTTTTTTTAAAAGGTTTATTTACATACATAACGTTAAAAAAAAATGTTGCATAATATTAAAATTGTTGCATATTATTAAAATTGCATAATATCAAGAAATTGATATATTTTGATTTTTGGTTTTTTGCAACAACCACAAATAAATAAAAAAAACTATATATAAATTCAATAAATTCTAAAAAATCAATAAATTAAATATATTCAATTTTTTTTTTTTCAATACTCAACTCAAAAATTAATATAATTAATTACAATGACATTTAAATCATTTATAAAAAACTTCAAATCTAAAAAACATCAAGATCAAGATCAAGATCAAGATAATAATAAACATCATCATCATCATTTTTTTCATCATAAAAATGAACACAAAATTTTTAAATTTTTAAACCATAATCAACAACAACA